>NW_021027074.1:448076-460499 GCF_004153795.1 Camellia sinensis | reverse complement strand
GTATGTTCTTTATTGTGATAGTCAAAGTGCTATTCACTTGAGTAAAAATTCTACTTTTCATTCGAGATCGAAACACATTGATGTGAGATACCATTGGATTCGTGATGTGTTAGATTCGAAATTGTTGCAACTCGAAAAGGTTCACACAGATGATAATATTTCATATATGTTGACAAAGACTTTGTCGAGGGACAAACATTTGAAGTGTCGAACTTTGGCGGGTATGGTTGATCTCTCCACCTAAGTCGGTAGGGGGAGAATTGTTGGGTATACCTCCTTATTGGAGTGTGGGACCCAATTGGTTTGTTAAAGAGTTTCAATTTGACTTGGTTTAGGTATAATATATTTTTATATATTATATTTGTGGAGATCCAATTCAATTTGGATACAATTAGGGCTTGATTACAAAACCCTAGATTAACAATATATATATATTGTTTTATGTTTTTTGCGTGGTGTGGTATTACAAGGATCTAGAGGCAGCAGAATAATTCTTGGTTGGTGTGATAGGCCTTGAGTTTATTAATCAATTTGGTGGCATTAACGTTTGGTGGAGTGATTTATCCAAGTTTCGGAAAATTACTCCGTTCGTGGCTGTTTTGGATTAATTATTTTGGATCTTCTTCAACTCTGATTCTAAAGATTTTGGTTCATCTATTTGGTGAGGTCTTTCCTCTTTGTTTATTTGTGATTATTTGGAATTCACCTAAGGGTGGTTTTGTGAGACCATTGAGCCGCCTATATACACACTCATACAGTGTCTTTTCCAACAGTCCGACATGACCCCATAAACTGTCCTGACATTGATTCCGGTCAGCATCTACAACGGTCCGGCATGACCCCGTAAACTGTCCCGACATTTGATTCCGGTTAGCTTCTCCATCGGTCCGGTGTGACCTCGTCAACTGTCCAGACTTTCTCTGCTACAACGGTCTACCACAACCATACAGTGTCCTCTACAACGTTATGACACCACTATACAGTGTCCTCTACAACGTTATGACACCACCATACAGTGTCCTCTACACCGTTATGACACCACCATACAGTGTCTTCACCAATGGTCTGACACGACCATACAGTGTCTCCTATCCTCTTTTATTTTTATGTATTAGTCTATTTTCTTGTTTTGTTACTCTCTCCAAACTCAAGTTGGTTAGTTCCTATCCCCCTTGAGTTTGCGGGGGGCTGTTAAAACCTACCATCACCTACTCCACCCACTTCACCTACTACATCTCCTATACAGGAGCCCCTCACCATTTGTAATTTACAACATACATCAATCAATAATACAATTCTCTTTATACATTGAATTTCAACAATATTGTATGTACGGTTCATTCGAAAAAGTTCCGTTTAAGATCATTCATTTAGTGTATCAATCACACTTCATTTCTTTAGTGTATCAATCACACCTCATTCACCCTTAGTGTATCTATCACACTTTCTTCACTCGTTTAGTGTATCAATCACACTTCATTTATTTAGTGTATCAATCACACTCTTTTCACTCAGTGTATCAATCACACTTCATTCACTTTTGTGTATCTATCACGCACATTCTCATTTTGTGTATCTACCATGCACATATTCACATAGTGTATCAATCACACTTCATTCTTTTAGTATATCAATCATACTCTGTTCACTAAGTGCATCTATCACACTTTGTGTTCATTTTCAGTATATCAATCATACTCTGCTCACATTGTGCATCTATCACACTTTGTGTTCCCTTTTAGTATATCCATCATACTCTGTTCACACTCTGTTCACATAGTGCATCTATCACACTTTGTGTTCATTTTCAGTATATCAATCATACTCTGCTCACATTGTGCATCTATCACACTTTGTGTTCGTCTCTAAAACGTTTATTGTGCTCACCTTTTTTCACACACTCTCGCTTTGTGTATCTATCATACTTGTTCACTTAGTGCATCTATCACACTTTGTGCTCACCTTTTTTCACACACTCTCGCTTTGTGTATCTATCATACTTGTTCACTTAGTGCATCTATCACACTTTGTGCTCACCTTTTTTCACACACTCTCGCTTTGTGTATCTATCATACTTGTTCACTTAGTGCATCTATCACACTTTGTGCTCACCTTTTTTCACACACTCTCGCTTTGTGTATCTATCATACTTGTTCACTTAGTGCATCTATCACACTTTGTGCTCACCTTTTTTCACACACTCTCGCTTTGTGTATCTATCATACTTGTTCACTTAGTGCATCTATCACACTTTGTGCTCACCTTTTTTCACACACTCTCGCTTTGTGTATCTATCATACTTGTTCACTTAGTGCATCTATCACACTTTGTGCTCACCTTTTTTCACACACTCTCGCTTTGTGTATCTATCATACTTGTTCACTTAGTGCATCTATCACACTTTGTGCTCACCTTTTTTCACACACTCTCGCTTTGTGTATCTATCATACTTGTTCACTTAATGCATCTATTACACTTTGTGTTCACCTTTTTGTGTATCAACCACATATTTGCTCTGTGTATCTATCATACATGCACACTGTATTCGCAGTGAGAATTCCATAATTTTCTTACATCCTTTCTGCACGAGGTGTAGTTTGGCTCGAGTTTACTTGCTTGCCTAGCATTCGCTGAAAATCTTGCATTTATTTCGCATAATTGCTTCACATAAATGCAACACACAAGTCCTAACATTCATGTTAACTATATGCAATGTCCTCACCATACGTAGTACACCCACTGTGGTAAAAATCACTTCCCACGAGCCCAAAGTATTCAAACCCGGCTCGCTTTGATACCAAGTTGTCACGCCCCACTTTTTATTACCCGAAATCATTACCAACTTCATTAATTTAATTCAATATCAGAGATAACATGCGGAAAAACTCTTTAATTCAACGAGTAGAAATAAACAACAATCCTCTCGTCCGAATGTAAATTAATTACAATATGAGCATACTCAATAAACTGCCCGAGGGCTTACATCATTAAAGAATCAAGAAAAAGGGTGTAAACCTTTTACAACAATGGCATTCTGCCAACATAAAAGGGGCCCCGTGGCCAACAAATAAGAAGATCCAGAATCTTGTAGCACATCCTGCTTATTACCTGAAAAAGATTCAACAAACGTGGGATGAACATATAGTCCAGTAGGGATCTCAACATGATCCTCAACAATAACAACTTACAGATAGCTATGATCATGAATGCTCAGTCTCATACTAGAATACTAATGTGGCAGTTTATACAAAAATATACATAAGTATGAACTTTTCTAAAAAACAGCCATTTCATTCAACGCTCTAAGAGATTCATCTTTCTTTTCTTTTCATTATCCCTGGTTCCCAAACTTTTATAACAATAACAATATCTTAGAAAACAATTTCACTAAGCCCACTACCTTTCTCTCATTTTCCATACTTACAACAGATTTTTCCTTTTTCAAAACATACTTTGAAATACCGAATTTTCCTTCACACTTTCCCAAAATCTCACAATGGCATTTTGGTTTGTTCCCAATACATTCATATCTATACATGCATGCCTTTGATAAAAGGGAGATAACAAATCATCAACATGTATATAATCAACAAATGAGGTAACTCGGCCCTCCAAAACTGTAACCATCGCAATCCATGATATACTCAGATACACTGAGACAAAAACAATAAAACTCTGCTCTACCGGCTATATGCACAGTAAGCCAAGGATACAACTCTCACAACGGTATGCCATTTTACCTGGCGCTAGCTGGAAGGGTGTGGTACCTTAGATTCTCAGCACAGTTAGTTCTCCAGGCACTAGCTGGAAGGTAACGGTATCTCTGATTATAAGCGCGGTGTACAACACCAATAATCACAATACAATAGAACATAACCAACAAGTGTAATACATACACATAAACTATCAAGATACATAAGCAATGTGTTAAAGTATATGAACACATAAGTGTGTGTGGAGTACATCCCCTATCTTCTCCCACACACTGGAGTACATCCCCTATCTCCTCTCTAACAATTATACATATATAATGTATCATAGCACTTCATTACGTACAATGTTCAATCAACACAGGCGTAATGCATACACAGCAATTCAACACAACCATGTCATCCTCCACCGATGACCAAGGACAAAACCTCTAGATGCATGATTTTAATACACCTATTATAAAGACTCAACTCTCATGAGATCTTAAACCCAACAACGACACTAGTACGATAGGTAAGGGTAAAACCCCCAAATGTGTGTATACAACACTCATGATACAATAATTCAATTCTCATAATTATTTTCTGAAACTCCCATAGAGTTAACATTTTATTTCCCATTTCCAAGATCAACTTCCAGGATTTTCCAATTCCAAAACTCCTTTTTCATTTCACAAAACCAATTCCATTCATTATAAAGTCATAACCTGACTCGATTCAATTCATTCATTTCAAAACAACCCCAAAGCCATAGTTAATCCCTTAGGCATTAACACCTTCACCCAACTCATATTAACAATAGAGACTTACAAACATTGATCAACTACCCTCCATTTTAATTTACCAAATCCAAAACATAATTTAGGGTTTTTTCTTCTTTCCACAATAACATGCTAATTTACACTCCAATTAGCCCAAAGAACCATCAATGATAAAAACAGTCATTCTCAAACAACCAACCCTAGGTTCCCTCACATGGTTTTCAAAGGAATTCAACATGATATGATTTTCATGCAATACAAAACTACCACATGTCTATCTATAGACGGAGTATTGAAAAAGAACAAGGAGAATCCCTGCCTCAAACAGAGAGACCAAAAGGAGAGGAAGGTGAAAACCCGAAATGCTCCAAACACCAACTAACTCGGATCAAAACGTAGCCCTCAACAAATTCCACACTTTTTACAAAGGCCCAAGGATAGAAGATCACTCTTACTATATCAAACCCTAGAGAGAAGTTGTATTTTAGAGAGAGAGGCTCTCAAAATAGGGTTTTGAAAAGTAAGAGAGAGAGAGAGAGAAAAAAAAAATGTGAAAAGTGATTTAAAATATCACAGTCCAGATCTGATATACGTATGACCCGCTCGAGCAGATAATAGGACGCTCGAGCGTCAAACACAAAAACTGAACCCGCTTGAGCTTAAAAAGACCCACTCGAGCACCAATACACAACTGCAAAACACACCCGCTCGAGCGCAAAAGGGAAACCCGCTCGAGTGTAGATTACTTTCTTCTAGCATTTTTTACAGGCATTGAACAGCCGCTCGGGCACAAAAGAACCCGCTCGAGCGGATCACCAAAAACCTGGCAACAACACTTGAGACCAAAACTCAACCAACCTGTTCGAAACATGCCCAAAACATTTCTAAACTCAATTACTAAGAGTTAAAGGATGGAACTGCAACACAGACAACAACCATCAACCACGGAACTGAGTCCGGGACACTGTTAAACAGAAAAGGAAAAATCGGGATCGTTATAATTTGTGTGTGTATGTATATATATATATGTATGCATGTGTATACAAATAGAGACAGAGAGAAAGAGAGAGAGAAATCAAGAGGGAGACAGTGAGAAGGAGACAGAGAAATAGAGAGAGAGATATAGAGAGAGAGAGATGAGAAATAGAGGACATACTTGGGAAAGAGACAAAGCGATGATCCAGCAACCCTTGTGGTGATGGCAATTGAGACAAAGCTATAGAGAAGAGGGCTGATGCGTGAGTGTACCAGTGTATAATCAATTATATATGGGATCAAAGTTGTGTATATATGATTTGTTTATGTATATATATGTATGTGTATGTGTGTGTAAACACAAAGAGAGAGAAAGAGGGAAATCGAGAGGCCTCTGTGTGAAGGAGATAGAAATCGAGAATGAGATATAGAGAGAGAGAGAGGCGAAATAGAGGACATACCTGGGAGGGAGACAAAGCGATGATCCAGCAACCCTTGCGGTGATGGCAATGGAGACAAAGCAGTGACAGAGGCGAGAGTGAGAGAGAGAGGGTAATGGACTTGTATTGTATCTCTAGTTGCTATTGTATTGCAATAAGAACAAAACCCATTTTTTTTCCGACCAAACAAAGTTTTCATTGCTAATTTACTTAGGATTAACACGAAAATTTTAATCCTTTCTCCAAAAATTTTCGTCGCGCTTGGCTACTAAATTTTAGTCGGTAAAAGCGAAATAAATACTGACTAAATTTTTTTCGCAGCTAAAGATTGCAGATTTAGCGACCAAAATATTTTTTAGTCCCCCAAAACCTTATTTTCCACGACTAACACACAATTAGTAGCCAAAAATGAAATAAATACCAATAAAATAAATTTATAATATCTAAAGATTGGACATTTAGCGACCAAAATATTTTTTAGTCTCCCAAAAATTTATTTTCCACGACTAACACACAATTAGTAGCCAAAAATGAAATAAAAACCAATAAAATAAATTTATCATATCTAAAGAAAGTACAATTAGGGACCAACTTAATTTTTAGTTGCCCAAAATGATATTTTTAACGACTAACACGTAATTAGTCGCCAAAAATAAAGAAAATACCAACTAAATTTATTTTTAGTAGCTAAGTGGTGGACTTTTGCCGACCAAATATTTTTAGTAGCTAATGTGTGTACCTTTGGCGACCAACTATTGTTTAGTAGCTAATGCGTGTACCTTTGGCGACTAAAATTTTTTTAGTACCTAATGCATGTACCTTTGGTGACTAAATTTTGTTTAGTCGGTAATATTAGTCGCCGAATGTGCTATTTCTTGTAGTGTAATGTATGGGTCTTTATTAATTTTTTGAAAAATCTTAGGAGAGATAAATGAAATTACTTTTTGAATATATAAGTGCAATCTTGAAATTTTTTACTCATAGTACATGATGTCATCATATTCTGATAAATAATTAACAGAACATTAAAGGTGGGGAATATTAATAATAGTTTCAAAAGTAAGGGTGGTCTCTATAATTATTAAAACTACAACGGGGTCTTTGTAATTGTCAAAAATCTCAGGGGAGGTGAGTGTAATTTGCCCCCCCAAAAAACTTAGGATTTGAAACTTATAATAAAATAAATTTTTAATGTTGTCAATTTAAATTTCAAAATTTTGATTTGATTTCAATTTAAACTATTCACCTATTTTTATTAAGTAAATCAAAAGAAAAAAATATATATTTTAGTTATTAAACTCAACGTAATTGTACATAAAATGTCTAAAATATCATTTTTCATTGAGTTTAATGAGTAAAATAATATTTATTTTTTTTTGTTAATTTTACTTAACGAAAATAAATAATAATTTCGATTGAAAACAAATAAAAAAATTTAGAATTTGAATTGACAAAATTAAAAACGAAGGTTTTAATTTGTTAAAGGGGTCAAATCTTAGGGTTATTTTTGTAATTTCCCACAACTTTTATATTCAATATATTTTTAATTTGAATTTGTCATTGTTATAATAATAGTTCTTCATTTCCTCAAAAAAAGTCTTCCCATAATTTTTAACAAGTCTTCATTTTCCAAGCCACTTCAACTTATATAAGGGGTTGTTTGGGGTGTCCTAAATAAGTGCATTTTTTGTCTTTTTAGACTAAAAAGTTGAGGTTGAAAATATGAATGTTTGGATTAACTTTTTGACTTTTTATAAAAAAATGTGTATTAAAAAATCGTATAAATTAATATGTAGGAGAAAATTAGTATTGAAAGTTGTGCAGTCGTAATTGTTGACTTTTGGTGAATAGTGATAACTTTTTAACTTTTTGAATAACTTTTTAACTTTTTTGAGACTTCCTAAACTTGACCTAAATTCAACACCAAGCCTCTTTCTCTCAATATCTCTCCCATTCATTCATGCAATCATTCTGTCCCAAAAATGGAACATTTGATACCTTTTGTGATCACTAAACTTTCTGCAACAGAATTAAAAGACGGCAGGCTCTTCGGCAGGATAAAAGTCTACGCCACTATCTCCATCTCCGGTGGCCCTCCAACGCATAACACGGAGTTCACAACCCATGTCGATATGGAAGGAAACAACAATCCCAGATGGAACACTGTCATGGATTTTAGACTCCATGACCCATCTCTCCCAAACAACCTCCTCTATCTCAATTTCAACTTCCATTGTCGTCGAAACTTGGGTTACAAATTCATCGGCGGAGTCATTGTCCTCATCAATCACCTCTTCGCCATGATATCTAGTAATAAGACCGCTTCTCAGGCGGTCTAGTATCCAGTTATGATGTCTTCTAGGGAGTTGCGTGGCTTTGTAAACTTTTGTTTCGGATTTGGGAACTCAATTTGTCCATTGGGACCGCAACAACCGGCTCTGCGGTGGCAACCACCACCACCACCGCATGGTAGTAATGCTCAGGCCAATGATGATCAAGCCAATCAATTTGATGATGATGATCAAGCCAATCTATGAGTGCAGATCCTCTGCCATGGTTCCTGCTGTGCTCTCCAAAACAACGTCGTTTTGTTTAGTTATTTTTTTTCCTTTAAATTATTTGGTTTCCCGCTCTTCTCTTTTCTCTTCTCTTCTCTTTTCTTTTATTTGTTTTGTTCCATATAACCTAACAGAGAGAGAGACGAATTGAGAGACCAAGGAGGAGGCGGAGGGCTGTGACGACGAAGGAGAAACGCAGTGGATGGCAGGCGATGGTGACTCCGGTGGTGACGCGACAGCAACAAGGCGAGATTGCAGCGGCAGGGACGAGGTCTTTTTCATCATTCTCATTTGCTCCTGTTATATATATATATATATATACATATATAAATGTTTGTTATTGATTTGTTAAATGGGTTGTAATGGTTGAAGAGAAATTATCGACTATAAGAGATGCGGCTACTTCTTGTTAATTTCTCTTTAGTGGCCTCCACTTGTTGCAGATTTTATGTTTTTGATTATTGTACAAAAACAACCTAGATTTGTTTCAGAAAAAATTAGATTTATTGTAACAGAAAAAAAATTAGAATATTCAGATTTATTGTTCCAACAAAACAATTTTGACTTGTAGTTTGATAAGGGTTTGTTGTGGATTTTTTGTTTTTGATTTTAATCACAAACAGGAAAAAAAATTATTACAGCAGGAAAAAAATTCACAGAGGACAGATTTTTTGAGAAAACAAAAACAAACAATGAGCCTCCCTCTCCTCTCTGAAACGAAAACAAAAACAAAAACAAAAACAAAACTTTCTCTGAAACAGAAAAAGAAGACAAAGGGAGGCTTTTGTTGTAAATTTGTTGGGTTAGATTTGTTGTTTTTGAGGAGCACAAAATGAATATCTAGGATGATTTCTAATGAGAATGGCATCAAGGCCTAAGGGTCTAAAATGGGGTTCTGCACAATTTTGCTCATCCCACTCATTCTTTTATTTATTTATTTTTTTATGACGTGGTATAAATTACTGAATTCTAGGCTCGTACATATGCAAGATCTTGAGTATCAAAGAAAATAGTTAGCAGTTACATAATTTGTGCCTTCGAATTCCTTTTTCTTGTTGCATACAGGACAAGTGTAATATATTCATCTTTCTTGTACAATATTCAGCAGTAGTTGGCCACACTTGGTGCTCATTGATTCATTGTTTTAGACCATTGATTGATGGACCAACTCTTCCATAGTCTTTGATTAAGAAGACACTTTAAAGGTCACATATAAATTAAAATTTATTATTCAGATTAAAAAAATGTAGAGATACTATTTTTACTTATAGTTTACTTTTAGTTTGGGAAAGTCTTACATGGCTTACAATTAACTGATTGGGATGCTGCTGTAGTAGGTGTCAATCTTTTTGTTTCAGCAAAAATCTGTTGTGTATTTATTGGGTTAGATTTGGGTTAGATTTGTTGTTGATTAAAGTGATATGAGGTTAGAAATAATGTTGATTAAAGCAAAAATTGATTTTTTTTTTGTCATCTTTTTATAAAAATCTGTTCTGTTCTATCATCTTTTTATGATTTAGATGCTATTGAATTGTAGGTAATGGAACAAAATAATGTTGTCAATGATTGGAAGCCGAGATTGGGGATGTCAGTTGATTGTGAACAAGCTGCATATGACTTTTATAATACCTATGGAGGAAAAGTGGACTTCAATATGGCTAATGCAAATAAGAACAAACATACCAAGAAAACAACTTCACGGACTTTTGTGTGTTACAAAGAGGCAAGGTGTTGACAAGAGTTGCCAATGTGATAAAAAAGTAGACAATGTATGTAATTTTTTCAAATGTTGTTGTAATTGACTAGACTTCAATATTGTTGTATGTAACTATTTTCAATGTTGTAATTAAATAAAGTTTCATTGTTGTATTTAAATGGTTTAGTATGTGTATTTGTTTGCCTCTATGGCAATATGTTGATTGTCTTTTAAGCATTGATCGCTTTTAATACATTCATTAGAAAGAGTGCCTGCAACATTTAAACGTAAACATAGATTTAGAATTGGATTCAGCAAATACCCAAACACTTAATTTGCTCACATACAAAATTTAAACTAGTCTAAATTGTTATTACCTCTTAAATGTTGAGTTCAAGGTGGAACTTGGGGCCATCGTAATGATGAAGAATTGGTCGCACATGACAATATTTTGATTATCTTGTAAGTATTTGTTTCTTCAAATACATTCAATAGAGAATAGTGCCTGCAACATTTAAACATAAACATAGGTTTAGCAACTTTACAATAACTTTATTTGTCAATTAGGTGCATAAATATATAGGAGAATTTTTTTATTAATTATAAAGCGAAAATGGTAGAAATGTCAATTCATTAAAATCCACTTAACATACCTGAGTAGGGAAACGTAATTCCCAGGGTTTTTTTGTCCTCCCATGCCATTGGATCAATATTTGTTCCTCCAAAACTTGCAGCCTGAGGAGACCTTTTTCAACTTAGTAAAGTGCACAATCTTGAATTAGAACTGATGATACAGTTTGTTCCAGTGAATGGATCGGACTGGTCCAAGCTCCTCAAGCCCACGTCCAAATGATCAAGCCCACCGGATAACCTGCAAACAAGTGCAACGGGGAACTGGGTAGTCCCTCAGTGAACCCTCCGACGAGCAAGTTACGAAGAGAAGTAGAGTACAGAGGGAGAGATTAGAGATAGAAAAGCTTAACCTTCTTCTTGTCTTCAACGTTTGTGTTATCCCAGTTAGGCAACCCAAGAGGGGGGGTGAATTGGGTTATTAAAAATTTCACAATATTAAATATAACACAATATTCAGAATTTGAATAAATAAAAACAAACAGAATAATAATTATCAATATAAAAGTAGAAGAGATAGAGGATAGAAAAGCTTAACCTTCTTCTTGTCTTTAACGTTTGCTTATATCCTTTGGTAATCATTTCGCTGTCCCTTCCGATATGCCCTCATCGCCGAAAGTTTATGCTGTAGCTTACCTTGTTCAGGGTAAGGGTATCCTGTTTCGACGGAGAGGTGTTGTCGCAATAAATGCTGTGATGGGCTGCATTAATGGTGATGTGCAGTGACAATAATTTTGCAGATCTTTGTCTGCTGATGTGGCTCGTCCTTCACCTGCCATGTGTCTGAATGTCATCGGCTCTATATGCATGTTGGATTCCAACTATTCTGGACCTCACCACCTGGGTTATGTATTGGGCTCCAAGTGATGGGCTTGGGTTGTTCATAGTGATTCATGGCCTTCATGGGCTTATACACGTCAGTAGTCCCCCATTCCCGAGTGCAGCTTTAGTCCAACGAAGAGAATACTAATGAAGAAGATGAGGGTGTTAGGGATTGGCAGGATAGAGGTCGACCGGCAGTGGTGACCGAGAGGGGGAACCGACCGGGAGGTGGTCCGAGCGTGCAGGGTGACCGAGTGGAAGGGCCGACCACGAGAAGGGCCAACCGCGAAGGTTGGCCGAGTGGGAGGGTCGACCATGAGGAGGGCTGACCGCGAAGAGGGCCGACCGTGAAGGTTGGTCGAGTGGGAGGGTCGACCACATGGAGGGCCGACCGCGAAGAGTGAGGTAGAGGGGCGTGGGGCTCGAGAGGCGGCGTGTCACGTGGTGATTTGAAGTGAAAAAGACAGGGTAAGGGGAGGAGACAGTGGATCGTGGTCGTACACGTGGCAACATCTCGCCGATGGGGGGGGGAGATTAGGCGTTAGATCAGAAATGAAACGATAGGTCATTATGGGTGTTGAAAAGACAGTTTTGGCGGATGATTTGAAAAGTTTTCAAACTGGCGAAAATTAATTGGGATCCTTGGAATACGGGCAAACCGTGGGCTTTTGGCATTATTCGATTCACCTACTTGTTTATGAAAAATGAAAATATTCCAAGTGTGAATTCCTTTGTTGCTGACGATACACCTTTGCAACACCTTTTCAATTTCCTTGCACCTGCATCCGAAGCGATTCGCAGACATACCATAGAAATGGCCCAAGAAGAAAC
>NW_021027074.1:423799-446873 GCF_004153795.1 Camellia sinensis | reverse complement strand
TTGGAATCCAACTTTATTTTGGATTACTGACATCTTGAATTCCCCTTGAGCATTAATGTAATACTATATTCTGTTAGGTGTCTCCTTCTTCAAACTTAAGTAAAAAAGAATTTTTAGAATCCTATAAAACATGATTTAATAGCGGTGCGGGTCGGTGCGGTTTGGAAGAAAAATAGAAACCGGCGGATTGATAAAAGTGTCACTAGAATTTGCCATTTTTCTTACCAAAAACCGGCGGTTCAATTGATAAATAATAACGAATTTGCCTTGGCGGTGCGGTTCGGTGCGGTTTTGGCGGTTTCGGCGGTTTCGGCGGTATTATGCACACCCCTAGTGTTAGGGATTGGCAGGATGGTGGTCGACCGGCAGTGGTGACCGAGAGGGGGAACCGACCGGGAGGTGGTCCGAGCGTGCAGGGTGACCGAGTGGAAGGGCCGACCACGAGGAGGGCCAACCGCGAAAGTTGGCCGAGTGGGAGGGTCGACCATGAGGAGGGCCGACCGCGAAGAGGGCCGACCGTGAAGGTTGGTCGAGTGGGAGGGTCGACCACGAGGAGGGCCGACCGCAAAGACTGAGGTAGAGGGGCATGGGGCTCGAGAGGCGGCGTGTCACGTGGTGATTTGAAGTGAAAAAGACAGAGTAAGGGGAGGAGACAGTGGATCGTGGTCATACACGTGGCAACATCCTGCCAAGGGAGAGATTAGGCGGTAGATCAGAAATAAAACGATAGGTCATTATGGGTGTTGAAAAGATAGTTTTGGCGGATGATTTGAAAAGTCTTCAAACTGGCAAAAATTAATTGGGATCCTTGGAATACGGGCAAACCGTGGGCTTTTGGCATTATTCGATTCACCTACTTGTTTACGAAAAATGAAAATATTCCAAGTGTGAATTCCTTTGTTGCTGACGATACACCTCTGCAACACCTTTTCAATTTCCTTGCACCTGCAGTCGAAGCGATTCGCAGACATACCATAGAAATGGCCCAAGAAGAAGCTGCGAATGTTAGGGTCGATCCACTTGGTGATGATGATGCAGTGGAGTTAGCACAGCAATATAGGATGGAGAGGGTGGGGGAGTTGGTGGTACAATCCCATGGTTCCACCATGATAGCAACTCCAAAGCTAATCAGCCAGGCAAAACCAGATCACTGGCATACGAAGGCAGATAGATCAATGGTTACTGCAGCGGATTTGGAGGCTATTCGCAAAAAATACTAGGTGCCTGCTGAAATAGAGTTATTGTTGCCGATGTCGACGGAGAGGCCATCCGACGCCAGGCCAGGGGAGTTTTCCCTTTATGAGGAAGCATTGAAGGGAGGACTGAGGCTGCCCCTGCCGCAAGTGGTGGTAGATGTCCTGAATCGTTTGGAGGTAGCGCCGGGCCAACTAATGCCCAATGCATAGAAGATCTTACTGGCCTGTGCAAGTGCATGGCCGAAGGCGAACGAAGGGGCGACCATGACAGTAGACGAATTCTTCGCATGTTATAAGGCCTCAGGGCAGCAAGAGACTTGGGTCACTCTGCAGGCAGCAGCAGGGAAAGGGCTGGTGGCGGGGCTGCCGTCGTCGATCAAGGGGTGGAGACCACGGTGGTTCTATGTGTCCACCAGTGGAGGGGTTGGAGTGCGCACCATTTGGAAAGTGTCCACCAAGTCTGTGGAGCCAAAGCTGGGAGCAGCAGTAGAGGAGAGGGTGAAGAGGGTAAAGGAATGGAGGGAGAATGAAGGGGCCAGATGGGACGAGCTCATTCAGTCGTCGGCTTTGTTTGAGGCAGGGTTGGGTCCACAGCCGAGTGGTGGGGACCTCGACCGAACGGAGTTGGAAGCAAGGAGGAAGGCTCAAGAAGCGGAGGACCAGACCATCTTGGCCAAAGCCCAAAAATTCAAAAAGTCGTAGGCAGACCGACCGCCAAAGTCGGTTGCGAAGTAGAGGATCCAACCTCGCCCCAAACCCTTGGGGGAAAAAGACTTAAGTGAATTTGTGCCACAACCGCCCCCAACAGATCCCTTGAAGGAGAAGGCTTTGAAGGAGATAGAGATGGGGGGGCGTAGTGAAGAAGAAGAGGAGAGTGATGAGAAGTGAAGAAGAGCCTGCCTTGAAGAGAAGGAGGGAAGTGAGGGCAGAAGAGACCAGTGTGGCCAAGGAGGCAAAGAGGGGGGGAGTGAAGGAGACCCCAGGAAGGGTGGTCATCCCAGAAGTGGTGGACATCGCGTCGGAGGGGATAGAGGTCATCCCAGTAGTGGTGGGGATCGCCACAGAGGTAGCGAGGGCCGCCCCCGAAGTGCAAGTAGAAGGTGGGGCAACTGGCCTTGAGCCAAGGAGGGGAGAACAGCCCCAAGGGGGTCTTGCACCCCAAGGAGGGGGAGTCAGTCTAACTACTGCGATCTACCACGCTCGTGCAGTGGCTGGGCGGTTAGAGGAAGAAGAAGGCCCAGCCAGGGCAGGGGTAGACCGCCATGTGGGGATTGTGGAAAAGGCAGTCTTGCGCTCAGTAGCCAGATTCAATGAGGCTGAATTGCTGAGGGGGTTATGCTCCGCTCAAATGGAGGTAACCACCTTAGCAGAGGCTCTGTTGAAGAAGGCAGGGGCTGCGATACTCAAGGCAGATGAGGCCAAGGCTCAACTTGCAAGGTTGAAGAAGGAGAGTGTAAATTGGGAGAGGGCCCATGCTGAGCTACAAGCGGTCAAGTTGGAGCTGGAGAACAAACGCCGCCAGGTTGTGTCGCTTGAGTTCCAGTTGGCTGGCCAGCAGAGGAAGCTGGAGGAGGCCCAAAAAGCCTGCGCGGTTGCGCTCGAACGACATGAAGAGGCGATGTCCAGTAATGAAGAGCTAGTCAGACAGAAAGATGAGGCAGACGTGAAGATTGACGGTCTGCAGAAAGAGCTGGGGGGCGAGCGTGCAAAGGCAGTGGAGGAGAGGGAGAGCCTTTAGAAAGAGTTGGAAGCAGAGAGAGCCAAGGCAACTGCTGAAAGAGCGACCCTCAAGGAGGAGTTGGAGGCAGAGAAGGCCAAGGCAACTGCTGAAAGGGCGACCCTGAAGAAGGAGTTGGAGGAAGAGAGGGCTAATGCAGCCTCTGAAAGGGCGACCCTGCAGAAGGATCTGGACGAAGAGAGTGTGAAGGCAGCATCTGAAAGGACGGCTTACCCTGATCTGTATGTTGCAGCAGTGGATTAGTTCAAAGGGTCTGTTGAATTTCAGATGGCAGTGGATGCCGCGGTCGCCAGCAGCTTGGCGAGGGAGGAGTCTAGGGGGGCGGGCCCGTTGAGGGCGACCGCTGGGGGTAGAACTGAAGCAGAAGTTATTGAGAGCTTCCAGTAGTCAGACTTCTACAAACACGAAATGGCTGAGTTCTGGGACAGTGGCTTGAAGATGTTCAAACGTAGAGCTGAAGAACTGTTCCCAGACTGAGACCTCAATAGTGTAATAATTGGTGAAGACGATGTGGCCCAAACCCCCTTGGATGAGGGTATGGAACAAGAAGACCTCGGCTCCAGTGAGAAGGAATGAGTGAATTGTTTTTGTTTTGTGTTGTTTTTTGTTTTTTTTTTGAATTGCTGTAATGAACTTATGTACAAAGTTGTGAATAAATAAATTTCGGTTGTGTTTTGCATTTGATTGTTTTTGCTTGTGCATCTGAAATGGATGAGAATGGTGGCTTGTGTATGGAGCTTGTGTAGGAATCATTGTGAAGTGCAAAGTGGAGTTAAACTTGTAATAAAAATTGAATTTAGGAATTCCTCAAGACGGAGTGGGATTGGAGTTGTAATAAAAACTCAATGCAGAGTAAAGTTAGGAACTCCTCAACGCATAGTGAAATTTAAAATGTAACAAAATTATAAGTTTGTGTTGGCCACACTGCTCAAGTAGATTAATGGTGTATGGAGTGAGGCTTGGCTTGTAAGGAAAGAGGTTGACTTGTAAGAGTTTGAGTGAGAAGAAAATAACCTAACTTGTAAAGAAAACGTGTAAGAACGTCTTTGGAATTTGACTAGGCAAAGAGTGGTGTAAAGACTTGGACCTGGAATTGTGACTAAGTGTGTCTACTAATTCCACAAGCATGAAGTTTACATGGATGGCCTTGACCGAGCCCTACACGCGTGCTCAGTTGGGGCTAAGCTATGATTCACTGACATTGTAAGTAACTCAGTCTGAACCTGAAATTGTGGCGCTCGGTCTGGCTGAGACTTGTTATGCTTAGGCTGGCTGAGGCTTGGTCTGGCCGAGTGCTTCATGCTCAGTCTGGATGAGACTTTTTGTGCTCAATCTGGCTGGGGCTTTTAGTGCTCAGTTTGGCTGAGGCTTTTAATGCTCAGCCTGGCTGAGGCTTTTGACGGTCAGACTGGCCGGGGCTTCTGGTGCTCAGTCTGGCTGAGGCTTTTAATGCTCAGTCTGGCTGGGGCTTTTAGTGCTCAGTCTGGCTGAGGCTTTTCGTGCTCAGTCTGGCTAAGGCTTTTAATGCTCAGCCTGGCTGAGGCTTTTGACAGTCGGACTGGCCGAGGCTTCTGGTGCTCAGTCTGGCTGAGGCTTTTAATGCTCAGTCTGGCTGGGACTTTTAGTGCTCAGTCTGGCTGAGGCTTTTCGTGCTCAATCTGACTGAGGCTTTTAATGCTCAGCCTAGCTGAGGCTTTTGACGGTCGGACTGGCCGAGGCTTCTGGTGCTTAGTTTGGCTGAGGCTTTTAATGCTCAGTCTGGCTGAGGCTTTTAGTGCTCAGTCTGGCTGAGGCTTTTCGTGCTCAGTCTAGCTGAGGCTTTTAATGCTCAGCCTAGCTGAGGCTTTTGATGGTCGGACCGGCCGAGGCTTCTGGTGCTCAGTCTGGCTGAGGCTTTTAATGCTCAGTCTAGCTGAGGCTTTTAGTGCTCAGTCCGGCTGAGGCTTCTGTTGCTCAATTTGGCTGAGGCTGTTAATAAGTGCTGCAAATGAGAATGTTATTGAGACAACACACAGATAGCTAAGATATAGAATTGTTGTCCTGGACAGTGTAGTCCAGTCGATCGAAGTTTACATTATGCATCAAAAAGAAAATACAACAACTGAGCAATACAACAGTAGGAACTTATTGAAAGTAGCGCTTCAAGTGTTCAGCGTTCCATGGGTGGGGGAGGTTTCGACCTTCCATGTCCTAAAGTCGGTAGGTGCCCGGACGTGGTCGGGCTTTCACAACGTAAGGTCCCTCCCATTTGGCTGTCAATTTACCCTCAGTCGGATTTTTGGTGGCAAGAGTTACTTCTCTCAAGACAAGGTCCCCTACAGCGAACTCCCTTGGTCGGACTTTGCGGTTCTAGTGTGTTCTCATTTTCTGTTGGTATAAGGCCAGTCTGACAGCGGTGGTCTCTTTGAGTTCTTCAATTAGGTCCAGGTCTGCCCGACGGAGCTCTTCGGTTATCGCTGGATCCGGATGTAAAACCCTGGGAGTAGGCAGATCGACTTCTACTGGAATAACCGCCTCAGCGCCGTATGTTAAGCGGAAAGGGGTTTCCCCAGTGGGAGTCCAAGCTGTGGTTCGGTAAGCCTAGAGTACATTCGGCAGTTCCTTAGCCCAAAGTCCCTTAGCAGCTTCTAGCTTAGTTTTGATGATCTTCAGGAGAACGGTTGGTGACCTCAACTTGGCCATTGGCCTGGAGATGACCGGGGGAAGACAATCATGGTTGAATCTGGAGGTCGGCACAGAACTTCCTGTACTTGGCGTTGTCAAATTGTTTGCCGTTGTCGGAGACGATGGCCTGAGGGATGCCAAACCTGCAAACGATCGACTGCCAGATGAACTTGGTTGTGTTCCGCTCGGTAATGGTGGCAAGGGGTTCTGCCTCTACCCACTTGGTGAAGTAATCAATGGCGACAATTGCGAACTTGGTCTGGCCTTGGCCGGTGGGAAGTGGACCGACCAAGTCGATCCCCCATTTTCCGAACGGATAAAGGCTGCAAAGTGTGATCAACTTTGTAGGAGGAGCATGAGAGATGTTGGCAAAACGTTGACACTTATCACATTTGAGCACGAAATCAGTCACATCTTGATTGAGAGTTGGCCAGAAATAACCAGTACGGAGTATTTTGTGGGCTAAAGACCTGCCGCCCGAATGATTACCACAAATTTCCTCATGGATTTCCTGCATTTCATAGGTTGCTTGAGCCGAATTGAGGCATCACATGTATGGTCATGAAAAACCATGTTTGTACAAGACGCCACTGACCAGGATGTAATTGGACGACCGGGCCCTGACTTTGGCGGCCTGCTGTTGGTCATCTGGGAGTTCCCCCGTTGTAAAAAATAGGAAGATGTCGGACGCCCAAGGGATGGGTTCGTTTTGGAGGAACTGCACTTCTTGTAGGTCGGGTGAGATGGCCGGGTGGGCTAGGTATTCGAGGCGGACACCGTAGCTGAGGTCGGACTGGTCTGCAGAGGCCAACTGAGCTATCTCATCTGCTTTGGAGTTTTCCGTCTGAGGTATGTGCTTGATGTGAAAGGTATTGAAGAGGTGAACAAGGGAGAGTGCCATATCCCTGTAAGCCTACATTGTGTCCTCCTTGGCATCGAATTCCCCCGTAATCTGGCAGACAATGAGCTGGGAGTCGCTGCACACCCGGATGTAGCTGACTCCAATGTCCTTGGCGAGGCGGAGTCCTGCTATCAATGCCTTATATTCGGCCTCATTGTTGCTGACATTAAACAAGAAACAGAGAGCACATTTGAAATAACCACCCTCAGGGGTGGTGAGAATGAGGCTAGCCCCACTACCTTCCCTGCGGGATGATCCGTCGACGTTGAGAGTCCAAGAATGCGGGTCTTCTAGCTCGGTAGGGGTTGGCGGGGTGGAGGGGTAGTGGTTGGGGTAGGATTAGTGAATTCTAGGATGAAATCCGCGACAACCTGTCCCTTAATTGCTATTCGAGGCCGGTAGGAGATGTCAAACTAACTGAGTTCCACTAACCACTACATGAGTCTGCCGGAAAGTTCTGGTTGTTGCATGACCTTCTTCAAGGGTTGGTCGGTGAGAACCACGATGGAATGGGCCTGGAAGTAAGGACGGAGCCGTTTGGAGGCAGTGACCAAGGCCAAGGATAATTTTTCTAACAACGGGTAATTCTGCTCTACTCCCCTGAGAGCCTAACTGATGTAGTAGACTGGCCGTTGGACAGAGTCGTCTTCCCTGATAAGAGCTACATTGACTGCGGTGCTTGAGATGGCTAAATAGAGGAAGAGGGGCTCGTCCGTAATTGCTTGTGAAAGGAGGGGGAGATTGGCCATGCACTACTTCAACTGCTGAAAAGCCTCTTCAGATTCAGTTGTCCATTCAAAAGTTTGCCGAAGAACTTTGAAGAATGGTAGGCACTTATCTATTGCGCGGGAAATGAAGCGGTTTCGGGCCGCAACTCGGCCAGTGAGCCTTTGAACCTCCTTAACCGTTCTAGGTGACTGCATCTCAATCAAGGTCTTGATCTTTTCAGGGTTAGCTTCAATGCCCCGCTGACTGACCATAAAACCCAGAAACTTCCCAGATCCTACGCCGAAGGTGCACTTCTCTGGGTTGAGCTTCATTTGGTACTTGCGTAAGGTGGCGAAGGTCTCTCGCAGGTCGGTCAGATGATCAATAGAGAGTTTGCTCTTGACTAGCATGTCGTCGACATATACTTCCATATTTTGACCTATCTGATGATGGAAAACGGTATTGACCAACCGTTGGTAGGTGGCCCCAGCATTCTTCAGTCCGAATGGCATCACGCGGTAGTGGTAGGTACCTCGGTCGGTAATGAAAGATGTATGTTCCCGATTGGACGGGTGCATCAAGATTTAGTTGTACCCAAAGAAAGCATCCATGAAGCTGAGCATTTGATGACCAGCCGTGGCGTCGACCAGCAGATCTATGCGGGGAAGAGGATAGCTATCTTTGGGGCAAGCTCGGTTTAGGTTAGAGTAATCGACACAGAGTCGCCATTTGCCATTGTTCTTGCGGACTAGGACCACGTTTGACAACCATTTAGGGTAATCCACGCTTTTGATGAATTGGGCCTCAAGGAGCTTGTCAACCTCTGCGGCTATAAGAGTATTGCGCTCTGGATGAAAGATGCGCTGCTTCTGGCGGTAAGGTCGGAAATGGGGTTCGATGTTAAGGCGGTGAGTTATGAAAGAGGGGTCAATGCCCGGCATGTCTGAATGGGTCCAGGCAAATACATCATTGTGCTCGATCAGAAGGGCGGTAAGGTCGGCCTTAGCTTGGGGGGATAGTTGGCTGCCGATCTTGGCAGTTTTCATTGGGTTGGTGGGATCGATGGGAATCTCAACGAGCTCCTCCACCGGTTCTCCTCTGACCAGCTCGTCCTCATCTCGGACGTCAAGTCGTTCAATGATCATGGCCTCCTTCAGCTTGACTTCCTTGAGTGAGGCGACATAACATTCCCTGGCTATGGCCTTCTCTCCCCTTACTGTCCCGGCGCCCAGGTCGGTAGGAAACTTTATGGCAAGGTGGTAGGTTGAAGTGATCGCTTAGAAAGCGTTGAGGGCGGTGCGACCAAGGATGATGTTGTAGGCAGAGGGACAGTCGACCACAAGGAAAGTGAGCAACTTGGTAGTCTGCCATGGGTATTCGCCGATGGTGAGGGGGAGATCGATGGAGGTCACCCGGTCGCCAGTGAAACCGAACAAAGGGGTTTGGAGGGGAGACAGACTTTCCTCCCCAATCTCAAGCTGGCGAAAGCAGTTGAGGAATATGATGTCTGAAGAACTGCCGTTGTCGATGAGAACCCGTCTGACCTTATAGTTGGAGAGGAGGGCAGAAATGACAAGAGGGTCATCATGAGGATAACGGATGCCTGTACAATCGGCGTCCATGAAGGTGATGGGCTCTGTCCACTGCTTGGGCTGTTTGGAGGGTCGATCTACCGTGGCAATTGCTTTGTCTGAGCCTTGCCTTATCTTTCTGAGTTCTGCCCTCTGAGCCGAGCGGGATGGTCCCCCACAAGCAAGGCCACTTGAAATGACTCGGATTTCACCAACTGGTAGAGGGGGATTACCTGGCGGCCGAGGCTGTTGTGGGGGGCGATCATGGCTTTGGTTAGGTTGGGCTGGCTACTGGGGTGGGGTGCGCAGGCGGTTGTTTCTGAGGGGCTCGGTTCTTTGCCTCTGCTGTGGGCGGGTGTCCGTGAACCGGCTGAGACGCCCTTGACGTATTAGGTTCTCGACCTGATCCTTGAGGTTGATGCAGTTATCAGTGTTATGGCCATGGTCCTGGTGGAAACGACAATATTTGGACTGGTCTTTCCAATTGGAAGGGGTCCGCGAAGGTAGGGGCCATTTGAGGGGGTAGTCCCGTTGGATCTGGTTGAGGACTTGTTCCATGGGAGAATTAAGAGGGGTGTACCACTCGAACCGACCGAGCGGTCGGGCTGGTGCCGATCGATCAACGCAGGGGGGTCGGTCTGTATAGTGGGGTGTTTGGCTATTATACTGGGTGTTTCTGGGTTTTGAGTCTTTTCTCTTTTCTCTGGGGGTCGGGTTTTTAGCTATTGAATCCTGCCGAGCAGTTAGTGAATCTTCAGCATTCATGTATTTCTAGGCTTTGGAGAGTAGGGCTGCCATGGAGGTCGGGGGGTTTTTGGAGAGGGAGAAAAGGAAATCGGATGATCGTAGCCCAGCCATGAAAGCCGTGAGGATGACCTTGTCATCGTTTTCCGCTATTTGCAGGGCTTCGATGTTGAAGCGGGTAACGAAACTGCGCAGCGACTCCCCCTCGGTCTGATGGATGTTGAGGAGTTGGGTTACCGGGCGGCGTTGGCGCTGGGCTCCAATGAAATAGCTAAGGAAGGAGTCGCTGAAGTACTGGAAAGTGGAGACAGAGTCTGCTGGTAACTGGCTGAACCACAATCGAGCTGACCTCTTCAGTGTCACGGGGAAAGCCCGACACATGATCTCGTCAGGGAAGGCATGGAGGATCATGAGGGTACGGTAGGTCTCTAGATGGTCGACTGGGTCCGTCGTACCGTCAAAAGAGTCAATGGTGGGCATCTTGAACTTGGCGGGCAGAGGTTTGTCCCGGATGGAGGCAACAAATGGTGAGTTTGCCGTAGTAAAGGGTTTATGCTGAATGTCCTGCATGACCCCTTGGAGTTTGAGCTTCATTGCTTGGAGTTCAGCGTCCCAGAGGCGAATGTTGTCACCACGGTCAGTCAAAGAGGGCTAGGTGCTGCTGGCTTCCCCTTCGGGGCTGGTGCCACGACCGACGGGTGTGGGGGTAGAGGTGGTAGATTTATATGTGGGGGAGAAGGTTGCAAACCTTCCAAGTTGGGTGGATAGGGTTGCGGAACAGTATGGCTCGGGGCTCTTTCTTGGTTGGGTGGAATATCTGAAGGTGGTGGAGGAGGCATCGGAAGGTTTTTTTGGAGTAAAGCATTTATCAGGGCCTGGTTTTGCTCGGCTATGCGGTTAATGCTGTTGGTAAGCTCGATAAAATACTGTGGTGGGTTGTTTAGATTGGAGGGGTCGGCCTGATGGTCGACAGCATTATTGTGAGAAGCCATGGATCTAGTCGTGACCATACACTTTGATGGGTAGGAGGAACAGGTTGTTAGGATAGGGTCTCCGGCGACAATGAGCACAACTGGCGCGCGGAGCAAAGTCTTTCCCACAGACGGAGCCAACTGATGATATAGTTTGTTCCAGTGAATGGATCAGACTGGTCCAAGCTCCTCAAGCCCACGTCCAAATGATCAAGCCCACCGGATAACCTGCAAACAAATTCAACGAGGAACTGGGTAGTCCCCCAGTGAACCCTCCGACGAGCAAGTTACGAAGAGAAGTAGAGTGCAGAGGAAGAGATTAAAGATAGAAAAGCTTAACCTTCTTCTTGTCTTCAACGTTTGCTTATATCCTTTGGTAATCATTTCACTGTCCCTTCCGACCTGCCCTCCTCGCCGAAAGTCTATGCTGTAGCTTACCTTGTTCTGGGTAAGGGGGTCCTGTTCTGACAGAAAGGTGTTGTCGCAATAAATGCTGCGATGGGCTGCATTAATGGTGATGTGCAGTGGCAATAATTTTGCAGATCTTTGTCTGCTGATGTGGCTCGTCCTTTACCTGCCATGTGTCTGAATATCATCGGCTCTTTATGCCATGTTGGATTCCAGCTGTTCTGGACCTTACCAGCTGGGTTATGTATTGGGCTCCAAGTGATGGGTTTGGGTTGTTCATAGTGATTCATGGCCTTCATGGACTTATACATGTCAAGAACTAAACAATTTTTTGAAAAGACAAATTTCAGAAGACAGAGGTCTTTTGTTGGAAGACAAACAAGTGAATCTATCCCATTGGAAGATGAACTTGAAGCCCCAAATGGAAGAATCGAGTAACCATGCTTGGGACTAATCACAGGACTTCCAAATTCCCAAACTTTGGCGTTAAATTTTCATTAATTTTTTTTTTTTTTTTTTTTTACACTGCTGGCTTCCCCTTCAGGGGCTGGTGCCACGACCGACGGGTGGGGGGGTAGAGGTGGTAGATTTATATGTGGGGGAGGAGGTTGCAAACCTTCCAAGTTGGGTGGATAGGGTTGCGGAACAGTATGGCTCGGGGCTCTTTCTTGGTTGGGTGGAATATCTGGAGGTGGTGGAGGAGGCATCGGAAGGTTTTTTTGGAGTAAAGCATTTATCAGGGCCTGGTTTTGCTCGGCCATGCGGTTAATGCTATTGGTAAGCTCGATAAAATACTGTGATGGGTTGTTTGGATTTGGGGGGTCGGCCTGATGGTCGGCAGCATTATTGTGAGAAGCCATGGATCTAGTCGTGACCATACACTTTGATGGGTAGGAGGAAAAGGTTGTTGAGATAGGGTCTCCGGCGACAATGAGCACAACTGGTGCGCGGAGCAAAGTCTTTCCCACAGACGGCGCCAACTGATGATAAAGTTTGTTCCAGTGAATGGATCAGACTGGTCCAAGCTCCTCAAGCTCACGTCCAAATGATCAAGCCCACCGGATAACCTGCAAACAAGTTCAACGGGGAACTGGGTAGTCCCCCAGTGAACCCTCCGACGAGCAAGTTACGAAGAGAAGTAGAGTGCAGAGGGAGAGATTAGAGATAGAAAAGCTTAACCTTCTTCTTGTCTTCAACGTTTGCTTATATCCTTTGGTAATCATTTCACTGTCCCTTCCGATCTGCCCTCCTCGCCGAAAGTCTATGCTGTAGCTTACCTTGTTCAGGGTAAAGGGGTCCTGTTTTGACGGAGAGGTGTTGTCGCAATAAATGCTGTGATGGGCTGCATTAATAGTGATGTGCAGTGGTAATAATTTTGCAGATCTTTGTCTGCTGATGTAGCTCGTCCTTTACTTGCCATGTGTCTGAATGTCATCGGCTCTTTATGTCATGTTGGATTCCAGCTGTTCTGGACTTTACCAGCTGGGTTATGTATTGGGTTCCAAGTGATGGGCTTTGGTTGTTCATAGTGATTCATGGCCTTCATGGGCTTATACACGTCAAGAACTAAACAATTTTTTGAAAAGACAAATTTCAGAAGACAGAGGTCTTTTGTTGGAAGACAAACAAGTGAATCTATCCCATTGGAAGATGAACTTGAAGCCCCAAATGGAAGAATCGAGTAACCATGCTTGGGACTAATCACAGGACTTCCAAATTCCCAAACTTTGGCGTTAAATTTTCATTAATTTTTTTTTTTTTTACAAATACTCTAAAATTATTGATTTTAGCTTCTAACTTCAACAGAAACACCAAATTAAAAATAAACTTTAAAGTGTAAGGATCAACAAAATTAATATTTGACTCAAATAACATAGACTAAAAATGTAATTAATCTCAAAAAAACACGTAAAAAGAAATTTGATATATATGATGGAAAAAAAAAAATAGAAGAATTGAAATGGGTAACTTACTTGACATTGAAATCCATTTGGATAGGATCAAGCAAGTCCTTTTCATCGCCGGTGGAGACTGCCGCCTTGGAGTGGTGCTGTTTATCGTCAACGAAGAAATCCATCTCATTGATGACCTTCGTTTGTCATCATGGGACAGCGTGGGAACATCTTGATCATCATGGGTGGTGGAGTTGAGATTGACTGGGAATTCGACAGTGGGAGAAGTAGCCTCCTTGGGTTCAAGCTTCAACTTGGCGGACAAAGAGAAAAAAATAAAATAACAATAAAATAACAATAATAACAATAATTGTTTCTTCTTCTTTTTTTCTTTATCTATTTTTTTGGCAAAAAAATTTAAAACTATATTTATTTAGGTTATGCTAAATAACTCACTTTTTAAAACTATAGTGTAGAAATGATAGACCTGCCGCCAAATACCTCATCAGCATCCTTAAAAAAATAAAAAATAAAAAATAAAAAATAAAAAAATAAAATAAAAAGAGAGAGAGACATGGATTCGGATCTGTTATCCCAATTCTATGTAATCTATACCATTACTCTACGTATTGGGTGAAAATCTATTGCATCCTTATATCATATTTTAATTTTTAGAGACAATTATAAAAAAAATAAAAAATAAAAAGCACTTAGGGTTTGAAAATTATGAAGCAAAAAAAATTGGTACAATTTGTATAAATTATTTCACAAAAACATATTTTCAATTACATATTTTGAACATCATCTAATATTATGTTTTTAACGAAAAGAAAGCACGCGTATTTTGGTAAAACAAAATTTCTGGTCAAAATATTTAATTATGATTTTTAAAAATAATTCATAAAGACATTTTTTTTTCCTAAAGAAAACTCTCGTTTCTGTATGGGTTTTGAATTGTATGCGAATTTTTGTTTTGAACAATTCTGGTCCCAAATAAAAGATGAAAAGTATTAAAGATTTCAAATATTTTATGAATATTTTTACTACGCAGATGTGAGACTTATACTATGTGAGATATTTAATAAAAATAGTAGTAAAACATTTAGAATCTCTAACTTTACACATAAAAGATATGATACCATAAAAATTAAAACAGTAAAAACAAAAAAAAATTAATTTTGACGGAGATTCCCAAGTGCTGAGATTCCTTTGACAAAAACAAAAAAACAAAAAATTAATTTTGTACTTAATTTTGACGGAGATTCCTAAGGCCTCGTTTGCTTTGAAAGATAAAAGTGAAATTGAGATTGAGATAGAGGTGGGACCCATTATATGTTATGTTTCTTTTGGGAGATAAAGATTTTGGGAGATAAAGAGGAGATTCATAATCTCATGGGATTAAGATGGGCCTTGGGCCCCGTTTGTTTTGGGGTGTAATGGATGGGAAGGGATTAGGATGGAGGAAGGGATATAGATAGAGATTAGAAGGGGGATTAGAATGGAAGAGGTGGATGTGGTATTAGAAAAATAGTGAGGGGATTAGAAATTTTTTTATTTTTTATATATTGGGAATTTTTTTTAAATATTAATGTTTAATTTTTTATATTTTTTTATTTGTTTTATTATTTTATATAAAAATAACTTAACAATTCCAACACTAACAACTATCACCAAAACAAATACAATTTTACTTAATCCGTTCACTAACAATCCTCTCACTATTAATTCTCTCACTATGAATTTCTTCCATTCTACCTCTGAAAACAAACGGGCCCTTGGTGTTGGAATTGAGATAGAACAGATGGAAATGGTATTAGGAAATTAATCCTATGAGATTATGTGTTTTTTTTTTTTTTTTTTATTTACATGTTGGGTATTTTTTTAATATTAATGTTTAATGTTGTTGTATTTTTTTGTTATGTAAAAATCATAATTTTATTTGTTGGATAAAGCTTAAGACCTCCAGTAGGGGTACTGGGGGTCACTCCTGATTGGCCAAAAAAAATAGGTTTTTTTTTTTTTTTTGGGGTTACAGTCACTGGCAGAGTGCCATGTGACACTGGGGGTCACTGGGGGTGCCCCAGCTGGGGGTTGGAATCACGGCCGTTATTTGTTTTAATATGTGATATTTTTTTTATAGGGTAATAATTTAAAATCCCCACATTAACAACTACCATTAAAACAAATATAATTTTACTTAATCCCCTTACTATTAATCATTTCCATTCTACATCTAAAAATATACTGAGCCAATTTTAGGTATAATAGTTTTTTTTTTTTTTTTCAAAGTACAACGGAAATAATAAGTGCAAATAGTCAAAAGTGTGAATTATCACGCCTCATTTCTTTTGTGTACAAGGCCATGTATCTAATAAGAGTATCAGCATCAAACTCGTTAAAATTATTTTTTTAGTTAAATTAGTGATATTGTTCATCAAAAATAGATTGCATCAGTCTTGTTATTATTCATCACTACAACATGGAGATTAGTGTTACTAGATGTCCGCTTGAAAGTCCGACCGAACATCCGGCCGGTCAATCGGTCAACGGCCATTTTTTTTTCTTCATTTTTTAAGACTTATTTGGTTGGTAACTCATCAATTTAATAAAAAAGAAAGAATAATAAACATAATAAGAAAATAATATTTTAATAAATTTAAGTTAAAATAAAAAGTTTGATGCAATAAGTACTAAAAAGATGACTAGTTAAAATAGTAAAATTGCTTTTTTAGCTATAATTTGTCTAAAAAATCAAAGAAGCTGATGCGGATGCTCTAATTTAACTATAAAAATAAAAAATAAAAAAAGGAAAAATGTAATGGGTCCCAAATTTTCTACCAAATAAATAATAAAATGGCTCACATGGGTATGGGATCCACAAAATGGTAGACCCCACACTTATGTGAGATATTTGGTCATTTATTTGGTAGAAAATTTTATATCCCTACGTCAAGCTGCATTTGCTGCAGATTTTTGGTCGAAAAAAAAGGATAAAAATGTAAATTTCACATTACTAACTATTATTTCAACAATGATACATCCCTCTAAAACTAGAGTGCTAATTGAGTTATAGTGGGGTGAAAAAAAAAAAAAACGCACACGCACACACACACAAGGCCAAAACAGCACATCAAATGCGCCACACACACACATTAGAGCTATTAGAACTCACAAATTAGAGCTCCAAAATATTTTTGCTATTATTTTATATTGCATTTCTCTTTTATAAAAATCAGAAAATTATTCCAAACATAAATATTCCTTCTGTCCCAAAATAATAGTCCTTTTTGGAGAACCTAACTTTTTTTGATAGTATAATTATTGCACTTTAAAATAATTGATTTTTTAAAAGAAAAATGATTGGTAGCTCGAATTTGTGTAGCCCGAATGACTCGAATGTATCAAAACGACATCGTTTTGAGACATTCGTTTTGAGACATTCAAGCCATTTGGGTCATGAAAATTCGAGCTACCATGCATTGTTGTTTTTAAAATTATCCTTTGATAGTACATTTTTTGGAAAATATTAATTGTCATAATTGTACTTTTGTGTTGTTAATAAATTTAAAAAATGACAAAATAGAAAATTAATATTATTTTAGTCCTTGATTTTTGAAAAGAAATTAATATTTTGGGATAATGAAAAATAGAATAAGGGACTAATATTTTAGGATGGAAGAGTATATATATTTTTTATCTACTTTTTTTAATAAAAAAAATTAAAAAAAAAATATACTATGCTAAATAATCCCTTACTTTTCAAAACAGTGGTATAAAAATGATAGGAGAGGAATCTCTTCCAATGCAGATTTTAAATTGGAGGATGCTGTTGGATCGGTGGGGCCCATTACATACCCTATTTTGATAATTTGAACTATTCATTTTATCGAGCACTTCATGTATTTCGTTCACAGAAAAATTAAGTCAATTCGATAACTGTAACTTATTCAATTTTTCACTAAAGAAACACACAATGTGTTTTAAAAAATAAATCATACATTTTTATAGTAACAAACACAATAAATTGAACAAGTTACAGTTATCAGATCGATCTTATTTTTTTTTGTAAACGAAATACACGAAATGCCGAAAATAAATGGTTCGAATCATCAAAATGAAACCCGTAATAAACTCCACAAACCCAAGCGACGCTTTCCAGTTCAAAATCTGAAGTAGCGGGGATGATCCTCCAAAAGGTTGATACACCTGCAGGCAAACACCTCTTCAGCATCCCAAAATAAAATGAAAAAAAATAAAAATAAAGAACAGATACATGAATTTGGATCTTTTATCCCAACTATATGTAAGGAGTAATTATATTTCCACACACTAAATCCTCTTAGGACACATACTTAATGAATTTCTTCAAAATCACATTTTTATCCTTTAATTAAATTATCATTTAGGACAAATCTTTATCTTTTTCTACTTTCCCAGTACACATCGGAACATATAGGGTTTGGTTGGATATCAACCTTCGAACGGATCTAGGTTTACAATTGTTGGGTTCACGATAATAAAAAGATTTGTAGAGGTTGGGATAGTGGCGAAGAAGGTCGTAGATGTTAGAGTTCTGAAGAAATGGTAGGCATAAAGGGTATATTATGGTGGTTTAGGCTAAAGCGGAGATGAGCTAAGAGTAGCGGTGACAATGGAGGGCTAAGAGTGGTGGTGGTGATGGCAACGGCAACGGTAACGGCAACGGTAGCGGCGACATTCCAAGTTTTCCAGAAGACAAAAGAATAGGTGGATAAAAAATAAATTAGGATTTTGAAAATAAAAGATAAGGGCATTGTTAAAATGAAGAGATGTGTACTGAGAATATTTTTATTTTTGATGTGTGCTCTGAGAAAGTATTCATTAAATATGTGTTTTGAGAGAATTTCGTGTATGGAAATAGAATTATCCCTATGTAGCTTTACGTATTGGGTGAAAGTCTGTTGCATCCTTATATCCTATTTTAATTTTTAGAGATAATTTCAAAAAAAAAAAAAAAAAAACCTTAGAATTTGAAACTTATAATAAAATAAATTTTTAACTTTTAATTTTGCCAATTTAAACTTCAAAATTTTGATTTGATCCCAATCTAAACTATTCACATATTTTTATTAAGTAAATCAAAAGAAAAAAAAATATTTTAGTTATTAAACTCAATATAACTATATATAAAATGTCTAAAATATCATTTTTTTTTATTGAGTTTAATGAGTAAAATGTTTTTTTTATTTATTTTACTTAACGAAAATAAACAATAACTTAGATTAAAAATAAATAAAAAATTTAGAATATAAATTGACAAAATTAAAAACTAAGGGTTTAATTTGTTAAAGGGGTCAAATATTAGGGTTATTTTTGTAATTTCCTATAACTTTTATATTCAATAATTTTTTAATTTGAATGTCATGGTTATAATAATAGTTGTTCATCTCCTCAAAAAAGTTTTCCCACAATTTTTACAAGTCTTCATTTTCCAAGCCACTTCAACTTACATAAATTCAACACCAAACCTCTTTCTCTCAATATCTCTCCCATTCATTCATTCAATCAATCACTCTCTCCCAAAAATGGAACACTTGAGACCTTTTGTGATCACTAACCGTTCAGCAACAGAACTAGAAGACATCAGGCTCTTTGGTAGGATGGAAGTCTACGCCGTTGTCTCCATCTCCGGTGGCCCTCCAACGGGCTATAACACGGAGTTCACAACCCATGTCGATATGGATGGAAGGAAACAAAAATCCCAGATGGAACACTGTCATGGATTTCGGACTCCATGACCCATCTCTCCGAAACAACCTCCTCTATCTCAATTTCAACTTCCATTGCCGTCGAACCTTGGGTGACAAATTCATCGGCCGAGTCAGTGTCCCCATCAATCCCCTCCTCGCCATGACATCTGGAAATAGTACCGCTTCTCAGGTGGTCCAGTATCCAGTTATGACGTCTTCTGGGGAGTTGCGTGGCATTGTAAACTTCTGCTTCGGATTTGGGAACTCAATTCGTCCATTGGGACCACAACAACCGGCTCCGCAGTGGCGGCCACCACGACCACCACATGTAGTGCTAGAGGCCAAACAACCGGCTCCGCAATGGCAGCCAACACGACCACCACATGTAGTGCTGGAGGCCAAACAACCGGCTCCGCAGTGGCAGCCAACACGACCACCACATGTAGCGATGGAGGCCCAACTTGAACGTCACTGGGGGCAGAGTTATTATACAAGTGAGCCACAGACACTGCAAAACCAAGTCAATTATGGTAGTAATGCTCAGGCCAATGATGATCAAGCCAATCAGTATGATTATGGTGATCAGGCCAATGAGTTTGATAATGATGATTAGGCCAATCAGTATGATTATGGTGATCAAGCCAATGAGTTTGATGATGTGAGTGACTACTAATGCTGATTAGTTATCAAGATTATGGGTTTTCTTGTGGTATGGTGGGGTGGTGCTGGCTAACCATTCATAACAAGTATTTTCGATTAAGTTTGTTTTTGCTTTTTGAAAGATTTACTATAGTATGTCACTACCAATGTGGCTTGTGTTATATATATCTAGCTTAGGAAAAATATATATAAAATATTGTAAAAGTGACATAGAAGTGATAGGATTCGTTTGGAAGTTAAGTTTGGGGTTTTTTTTCATTATTATAGTAAAAAAAAAATAAAATAGACTTTTTAGTCCAATAAAATAAAATATTATATCAAATCTATAATCATTATATTCTTTTTTTCACAAAAAAGTCAAAAAAAACCAAAAGTCTTTTCCAAACGAAACTTTTTAATTCCATGCTAAAATAGTCAAAAAAATCAAAAAGTCAACCCACTTTCCAAACGAACCCAATGGTTTTGTAATTGAAAATAATGTGGATAGTTGTTTTGTTTTAAGTGATAGACTCCTAATTGAAAAGGTGCCTAACATATCTGATTTAGGGATTGTTTGGGATGACCTAAATAAGTGTACTTTTTGTGTTTTTACGAAAAGATGTGTAGAAAAGTAGAGAGATGATGTGATGAAAAAAAGATAAAAAGATAAAAAATGTGTACTTATTTTGAATTGCCAAACTTAACCTTAGTCATCTTTGTAATTTGCCTCCGGGCGTTTCCTATCTAAAAAAAAAACAAAAGAAGTGATAGACTCCTCACCAGTTCACAAATTTAGATTACACCGTCAAATTGGTCCCATTTTTGTGTACAAATTTAATGATATGAGTCGTTCAAATTTTAAAGATAGTTGAGTAAATTATTTATATAAAAAATTAAGGTGATTAAATAACAGTAATTGTACATTCCGATAAATTTTGTTTACAAAAAATGAACGATATTTATAAATTTAAGTATAATCATTCATTTTTTTAATACAAAATTAATTCAAATATATAATTACCATTATCCGATTAATTTGAAAAAAATGCTCCAATAACTTTTCTTCAAATTTAACTAAACCTTCATTTTGTCAAAAAATCGAATGCTCCCTTCCACACTTAAACAATTTCTCAAAAAAAAAAAATTAAAAATCTAAGTTTCTAATAACTTCTTTTCATCAAATTTGGTTAAAATTTATTTTTGCCTACATTTAATAAAAAAAATTAATTTTATACAAGTTTAATAAAATGATTGGGCATTATTTTGACTAAATTTTTTTCATTAAATTTAAATTTAATAAAAAAAATAATGAATTGAAAGCTATGACAAAAAAAATCTTTTGTTTTAAATAAAGAGTCAATGAAATGTAGTTATAACCAGTACATAACCATTGGACTTGACTTAGCGTTCGTAAAAATGGATAACGAGATTGGGCCTTTTATTGGATTTTGGGAGGTTGGGCCTAAATGAAAAATTGGAATGATCCTAGTCTAAAAGTGTTCGGACTTCCCGGTCACGTTGACTAAATCGGCAGACACAGTGACAACACCTGTTAGCGTTCAAGCTGGACTCCCGTTCTTGCCGATTCGCGTCTTGTACATGTCAGATACGTGTCCCCAAAATCAACCAAAAAAACATTTATCAAGAAATTACTTTTTTTATAATTAAAAAATTAATAATTGTTATTTAAATTAGATTTTTAATAAAATTTAATACTATAATTATATCAAATTGTAAGACTTCATATATTTTTCAACAAAAATTCAAAGGAGATATTATTTTAAAAAATGTGATGGAAAATGATAAATGATAATAAAATTTAGAGTCAATTATAGGTTGGTTTAGGAGTAGACTATTTAAATAATTTTTTTAACTTTTTATAAAAAAAAATTATACAAAAAAATAGAGAGATAATATCACCCAAATAAGATAAAAGGCAAATAAGTAGTTTTTTTAGGTTCTTACTTCTAGAAATTACAAATAATTTCTTGTCAAAATTTTTTATTTTATAAAATTAATTATAAAAAAAATTCTAACTAATCTTTCATATAACAATAAATTACTTAAATTCTTAATTAAAATATATTTATGATATCATTAAAACTGATACTAATTGATTTCATTATTTATTAATGAAAATATTCATTTATTATATGATTAGAAATTAAAAGAATGAAATTTAATTTTTTAAATTATGAAAATAACTCGTATTTTAAAAGTGGAGGATGTAATTTTTTCATAAAATCAACTTTCAAAAATAGCAAAAAAAATATGGGAAAAATTTTTTTGATAAAAAAACATCGGCACAAGCACGAAAAAGATGATGCAATGGAAATGAACTAATAGAGGACAAAAACAGAATTATATGTAATTCATAATAGTTGTTAATTAGAAAATATCTCAACATCATCATCATCATCATCATATTGTATCAAATCATGCTTTGATACAATGTCAATGGTACTCACTATCACTGCATTCCAATTTTCAAGTCTTATCCCCCAAACTATAACAAAAGAACAAAACTCAAAATTCTAATCAACATAACACAAAGTTTCTAAGAAAATTCCCAAATTTCTTTCTTCCTTCCTTCCTTCCATGGTTCTAGGGCCTCATGTCATTTCCTTCTCTCTTTCTTATATATCTCATCGCGTTTGTTCATATATATATGGATTATTCATGGTTATTTCCAAGTGTATGGATTTTGTTCATATTATTTTTTTAATCATTCTATTGGGCATATTTTCTTGGAAGTTAAAATAAATTATAGGCAGACTATTTAGTATTGAAAAGATTCAGACTCCTAAAAAAGTTGTTCTAATTTAATCATAGTGAAATGATAGATTATCTCACAATTTTTCAATTTGTTACAATTCAACCATCCCCACTTTTGTGGTTGATCCTCTCCTTTTTGAGACTCCTTTTTGTGTTATTTTCCAATTTACAGAATGTATAAAATGAACACTAGAAGATGGTAAATTTTGACCCTGGGGTGGGAAATTTGCATATGGCATGTGAGGATTATGGTTGAAAAATTCATATCTAATTCTTGAAGAACTATGTTTTCCCCTTTATTCTTTTCTTATTTTTTAATGTTATTTTTGATATGTCGACAGAAGGAATAATATAATTGTGTCCAAAATTTTGTTGTTGTAATGAAAATTTTTGTTATTTTTATTTGTTTGTTGCTGCATGAAATTTTTTTTTTTTCTATGTTGTAATTATTTTATAATTATCCCACTGAATTATAATTTTCACAATTATTAATTGCTCTAATTTTAAATTCCCACGTAATGGAAAGCCCAAACCACAGTCAAAGCCTCTCAAAAAATAATTCAACTAGTTACCAAACAATAGAAAAAAGAGATTGATGTTTAATTATTAATTGGACAAATCTATATTGTAGTTAATAAATTATTTATTGAAAATGATATGAAAGATAAATTTGATTATATAAAGCCTACTTAGTAATTTTGTTGTAAAAATGTAAGAAAAGTAATTTTTAAGTGATATTTTGTTGTAATTAGATTAATTTGGATTGATTTATGGCTTTACTTTTTGTTTGGTATTTTTTCCCCTTGTTGTATATTGAGTCTTGCTAAGACATGAAATAACAAAATCAAATTATTTTATTTTATTTTTATCTTTTTGAGTTCTTATAATGATTTGCCAAGATCTTAATCTATGTAAGCAAATTTTTGTAATCATATTCAAACAATCTCTGTGTGGGTACTAATAAATAAATAATTGTGGGTAATTCCTATTACATTGGCTTAGCACCCGTAAATGTTCAAAATAGGTCCTGTATGAATAATCCAATTTTTTTATTTTATTTTATTGATGACATTATAGTCAAGAAGATTAAAATTTGCAAAGCTAAAAGGGTTGGATTGTGCATCACCCCAAGCATAAA
>NW_021027074.1:354805-421209 GCF_004153795.1 Camellia sinensis | reverse complement strand
TCAATGTCATAATTGTACTTTTTAAATTGTTTATTAATTTAAAAGAAGGACAAAATAGGAAATTTACATTATTTTTGTACTTGATTTATAAAGAGGGACCAATATTTTGGGACGGAGGGAGTAATAAAATTTGTTATCAAAATCGTCATGCCCAACGCAGTCCAAAAAAAAAAAACAAAATTATGCTTAAAAAAATTGTTACAATTTGTATAAATTATTTTACAAAAACATATTTAAAACATTATACATAAATGTCAACATTGTCTACTATTTTGATTTTTACAAAAATAATGCATGTGTATTTTGCCAAAAAAACAAAATTTTTGGTAAAATAGTTAGTTATAAATTCTGAAAATAGTTCATAAAAACAAAACTCCCATTGTGTATGGGTTTTGAATTGTTCATCGTTTTGATGAAATGCAAATTTTTGTTATCAACAATCCTCATTCCAAGCAGGACAAAATCAAGATTTCATTACCAAAAGGGTTTAAGACAAATACTTTTTTTTTATCATATATACAAATATATATATATATATATATATATGTATAATATGATATATGAATTATATATACACATAAAAAAATATTTAAATACCATAGGAGTAATCTTTTTTTGGATAAAAAAAAAATTTGGTTAAAAAAATAAAAGAAAATGTAAGATGATAAAGAATGATATATATCTATCTTTTTATATTAAGAGGTTATTTTATTATTTATAAAATAAGATATATATATATATATCTTAAAATTACTATGAAAAACAAAGAGGTCACGGCTGCTTATAATTTTCTCTTAATTTCATCTCTAATCTCAAAATGAAGAACACGGTAGAAAAAATAAAATAAAATAAAATAAAAACAGCAAAAGCAAAAAAACATTAACGCACTTCGTTTTGACACATATTTCTAAGTGTAAATAGACAAAAGTGTGGGTTATTGTGCTTCAATTCTTGTTGAGTTATGTTAGGAATTCTAAATATTCTATCAAATATTTTATTAAATTTCTCACATGGGTATGAGACCCACACACATATAAATTTGTGTGAATCTCACCCTATATGAGAGGTTTGATAAAATATTTAATAGAATATTTCGAATATATGATATTTCTCTTTTTTGTTTGTACAAAACAATATACACGATAATCTATACCATTACTCTACGTAACAAAAGAGAGAGAGACATAACAAAAAAAGATAGATTGGGATCTTTTATCCAAACTTTATGTAATCTATACCATTACTTTACCTATTGGGTGAAAATCTATTGCATCCTTATATCATATTTTAATTTTTGGAGACAATTACAACAATAACAACAAAAAAAACTTTGGGTTTGAAAATTAAGATGCAAAAAAAATTGCAATTTGTATAAATTATTTCACAAAGACATATTTTCAATTACATATTTTGAGCATAGTCTAATATTCTGTTTTTAATGAAAAGAAAGCACGCGTATTTTATAAAAACAAAATGTTTGTTTCAAAAATTTAATTATAAATTTTGAAAATAATTCATAAAAGACATTTTTTTCTACAGAAGAAAACTCTCGTTTTTGTATGGGGTTTGATGCAATGCAAGTTTTTGTTATCAAAAATTCTGATCCCAAAAAAAGGACATGGTACCATAAAAATCGAAACAGTGAAAGCAAAAAAATTAAGAAAAATGATTAGGAACTCTAATAAAATAGTTTTAATGAGTTCTAATGGGAGTAGATCTCATTGTAATGCAATGTTTTGATTTTGATTTTATTTATTTTTATTCCATACTATATTATTAGAACTTAATTAAAATTTTAAAATAAAAAAGATGTATCATTGTTAAAAAATGAGGTACTTAATTTTGCCAGAGATTCCTGCAAATTGACAAAAGTGTGATCATTTCTTGTGTGTACAAAAATGGTGGTGTTGAGCAATTCGTGGGTGAGGCTATTTTAACCGCTTTTACCAAAAAAGAAAAGGAAAAAAAAAAAAAAAAAAGCTACTGTATGTAGATTTACTAGCTGAGGTAGGATGGCTTCTGTCTAGTTGGATGTCACTATAGTGGTAAAAAGATAATTTTACCCCTTGTTTAGCTCATATCAAAAATCAGAACGACAACTGATGAAAAGGCTTTTATCTCTCTCATTTTTATCATTTGTCCCACCCACTGAATAGAGAGTTTGAAGAACACATTTTGGAGAATTTAATTTTTTTTTGATAGTATAATTAGTACATTTTAAAAATATTAATTTTTCAAAATCACTCTTTCATAGTACATTTTTTTTTAAAATATCAATTGTCATAATTGTACTTTTTATGTTAATAATGAATTTCAAAGAAGGGTAAAATAGAAAATTCATATTATTTTATTCCTTAATTTTTAAAAAGAAACTATTATTTGAGACAATAAAAAATCGAATAAGAAATTAATATTTTGAAATAGGAAGAGTAATAAGTTTTGGATATTATAATTTTTATAATAGATGTGATCAATAATAATATCATAAGATTTGTTAGTATACTAATTAATATACAAATTACTTATAAATATGTTCATTTATTTTGTCAAACTAACATGAACTCAATTCATTTATTACAAACAAATTTAGCCCTCCCTCGGTAAATATTTTAGAGTTAAAAAAATATTAAAAAAAACAATATAGGCTATATAAGTAAAAAAAAAAGATAAAATGTCATATTCAAATCATAATTATTATACTTTTTCTTTTATAAAAGTCAAAAAAAATTAAAAACAAAAACTAAATAAGATTAAAAAAGTTAGACTAAAAAAATTCTAACACCAAAAAATTAGCTATCGAAACTAACGCCAAACGAAACTTTCACTGTGTAATATATTTGTGGACCCAGGTCAACAAAGATTGGCTTTGGCAGTGTCCTCACTGCCACATCATAGGCTGCCTTTTGGTATTTTATTGTTTTTGATATGGGCACTTTGATCATTTTACGTAACACTATTATTTCAAATACATTTATTAATACAATAATTTAAATAAAAATTCATCTCATCTATTCAAATATAAAAATTAAATAACTTATTAAAATATTCAAACAACTAAAAAAATTAAAAAATAATTGCTTTCCAAATCACTCCAGCATCACTGCCCGCCGCAGAGCAACGGTTCAAAAAATAAATAAATAAATAAAACAAAATTTACAGCTCGTCAAGCTGCACTTGCTGCGCCAAATAATCCCTTACTTTTCAAAGCAGGAGTATAAAAATGATAAGTGAAGAATTTCTTCCAATCTAGATCTGCGAGGTGTGTCATGGGTTCTGTTGTTGGGGTATATCTTCTTATTAGAGTTTTAGACTCAATTGATTTGTTAAAGAATTTTAATATGGTTTGATTTAGGTATAATATATTTTAATATATTATATCTAATTTTTAGAGATTCAATTCAGTTTGGTTACAACTAAGATTTTTTTTGATAGAAAAACTCATTAATCAACAACATATATATATATATATATATTGGTTTATGGGCTGCCATGTATATAGATATATATTGGTTTATGGGCTTCCACGGCAGTAGCAAAATTCGGTGGGTATGGTTTTTTGATCTTGATGTTTGGAAGTTTCATTGATTTTAAGGTTTGGTTGCTTTGAAGCTAATTTGGATTATTATTTTGAGTCTTCTACAACTTTGTTTCGAAGATTTTTGTTCATATATTTGGTGAGGTCTTTCCTCTTATTTATTTGTGATTCTTTGAAATTCATCTAAGGGTGATTTTGTGAGACCATTCGTGTCTCGTTTGTAATCGTTTGGAAACTCTTTAGTTGATAGTAAAATGGGATTTCGTTGACGTAACTCATATTGAGGGAACCACGTAAAAATTCTTGTGTTGCTTTTAATTTAATTTTTCCGCATTAGTTTTTATTCCCATTAATTGATTTACTAGTGAGGAATCATATATTTTCCTTAACAACTGGTATCAAAATTTACGGTTTATTTTGGTTTAATTATTTGTGTAAATCAATTGAGGGGAATGTGGGTCGCATGTCTAGCTTCAATGGAAGCAATTGGGTAACTTGAAAAACTAAAATAGAGGACCTATTATTTTGTAAAGATTTGTATGAGCCTATTGAGGGTGATAGTAGCAAACCCAAATGTATAATTTAAAATATAAATATGACAACCCTATTCCAAAACACTTGAATGAAATAAGAGTATTGCTAACCAACTTGCTTCTATGAAAATTATTTTTGATGATGAGTTGCAGGCTTTGATGTTACTTAGTTCTTTGCTCGAAAGTTGGGAGACTTTGGTTGTGACGGTTAGTAATTCGGCACCTGATGGAGTTGTCACAATAGGCCAAGTCACTAGTAGCTTGTTGAATGAAGAAACTAGAAGAAAATCAACGGGTTCCTCTCATTCGGAAGCATTTGTTGTGAGAGGCCGAAGCAAAATAAGGGGGAGGAGTAAGACTTCTCATGGCCGTGATCAAAGCCGTGACAAATCCAAAGATGGTTCTTTTTCAAAGAAAAACATTGAGTGCTATTATTGCCATGAGAAAGGGCACATGAAGCGAGAATGCTGAAAGCTCAAGAACAAGGAGAAAAGGCGTGACAAAAGTGTTATTATTTCAAATACATTTATTAATACAATAATTTAAATAAAAATTCATCTCATCTATTCAAATATAAAAATTAAATAACTTATTAAAATATTCAAACAACTAAAAAAATTAAAAAATAATTGCTTTCCAAATCACTCCAGCATCACTGCCCGCCGCAGAGCAACGGTTCAAAAAATAAATAAATAAATAAAACAAAATTTACAGCTCGTCAAGCTGCACTTGCTGCGCCAAATAATCCCTTACTTTTCAAAGCAGGAGTATAAAAATGATAAGTGAAGAATTTCTTCCAATCTAGATCTGCGAGGTGTGTCATGGGTTCTGTTGTTGGGGTATATCTTCTTATTAGAGTTTTAGACTCAATTGATTTGTTAAAGAATTTTAATATGGTTTGATTTAGGTATAATATATTTTAATATATTATATCTAATTTTTAGAGATTCAATTCAGTTTGGTTACAACTAAGATTTTTTTTGATAGAAAAACTCATTAATCAACAACATATATATATATATATATATTGGTTTATGGGCTGCCATGTATATAGATATATATTGGTTTATGGGCTTCCACGGCAGTAGCAAAATTCGGTGGGTATGGTTTTTTGATCTTGATGTTTGGAAGTTTCATTGATTTTAAGGTTTGGTTGCTTTGAAGCTAATTTGGATTATTATTTTGAGTCTTCTACAACTTTGTTTCGAAGATTTTTGTTCATATATTTGGTGAGGTCTTTCCTCTTATTTATTTGTGATTCTTTGAAATTCATCTAAGGGTGATTTTGTGAGACCATTCGTGTCTCGTTTGTAATCGTTTGGAAACTCCTTAGTTGATAGTGAAATCGGATTTCGTTGACGTAACTCATATTGAGGGAACCACGTAAAAATTCTTGTGTTGCTTTTAATTTAATTTTTCTGCATTAGTTTTTATTCCCATTGATTGATTTACTTGTGGGGAATCACATATTTTCCCTAACAACTGGTATCAAAGCTTACGGTTTATTTGAGTTTAATTATTTGTGTAAATCAATTAAGGGGAATGTGGGTCGCATGTCTAGCTTCAATGGAAGCAATTGGGTAACTTGAAAAACTAAAATAGAGGACTTATTATTTTGTAAAGATTTGTATGAGCCTATTGAGGGTGATAGTGACAAACCCGAATGTATAATTTAAAATATAAATATGACAGCCCTATTCCAAAACACTTGAATGAAATAAGAGTATTGCTAACCAACTTGCTTCTATGAAAATTATTTTTGATGATGAGTTGCAGGCTTTGATGCTACTTAGTTCTTTGCCCGAAAGCTGGGAGACTTTGGTTGTGACGGTTAGTAATTCGGCACATGATGGAGTTGTCACAATAGGCCAAGTCACTAGTAGCTTGTTGAATGAAGAAACTAGAAGAAAATCAACGGGTTCCTCTCATTCGAAAGCATTTGTTGTGAGAGGCCGAAGCAAAACAAGGGGGAGGAGTAAGACTTCTCATGGTCGTGATCAAAGCCGTGACAAATCCAAAGATGGTTCTTTTTCAAAGAAAAACATTGAGTGCTATTATTGCCATGAGAAAGGGCACATGAAGCGAGAATGCCGAAAGCTCAAGAACAAGGAGAAAAGGCGTAACAAAAGTATGGATTAGAAGCAAGAAGACACAACATCAATTACTATTGATGATCTCATGGTCGTTTGTGAAGATGATTGTATCAATTTTGTGGGCAAAAGAGAGTAATTGGGTGATTGATTCTGGTGCTTCTTTTCATGTAACTTCTCGAGTTAATTTCTTCACTACCTACAACAAATGAGATTATGGTTCTGTTCGAATGGGTAATGAAGGTTTGTTCAAGATTATTGGCATGAGTGATGTTTGCTTGGAAACAAATTTAGACTGTAAGTTTTTGCTTAAAGATGTGAGGCATGTTCCCAACATTCACCTCAATTTGATCTCTACTGAGAAGGTAGATGATGAAGGCTACAACAACAAATTTGGTGATGGAATATGAAAGCTTACAAAGGGTTCTTTGGTGGTGGCTAAGTGCAAGAAGACACAAACACTTTATTCGATGTAAGGAAAAATTTGTAAAGGTGTTGTCAATACACTTGAAGATAATACTTTACCGAATTGTAGCACAAGCGGCTTGGCCATATGAGTGAAAAGGGGCTACAAGTTTTGTTCAAGAAAGAGTTTCTATCCAGTTTGAAAGATACACATCTTAAAACTTGTGTTCATTGTTTGGTGGGTAAACAACATAGAGTTTCTTTTCATAAAAATGTTGCCTCTAGAAAAGAAAATATTTTGAAGTTGATTCATTCAGATGTTTGTGGTCCTTTGAAAGTAAGAACACATAGTGGTGCACTTTATTTTGTTACTTTCATTGATGATTATTCAAGGAAAGTTTGAGCTTTTGTACTAAAAACTAATGTGACAACCCTCATCCCTGATTAGTGTTAATTCGTGATTAAGTATGATAAGTGATTGATTATGATGAAATCCTAAAGTGTTTGTGTGAGTGTGTTGTTTAGAATGCATCTCTATCTGTTTGTCATTGAATGATCTGTTCATATTTTAATTTCGAATTGCGAATTGAAAGCCTTATCGGCGACTGATTCAGAAATTGATTAGTGTTGTATGCTAGTTAGGAATTATATGATTTTATGGTAGGTTTAATTAAAATTCAATTTGGAATGATTAAATTAGATTAAATAATGCTAGATTAATTAAATATAGGTTATTTACACTTTTGCCACTAAGTGGATTAATTCAAGGCCATTTCTTCTCACACTTTACACTTGTTTGGCATCATTCTTCATTTCATCTTCTTGACCAAAAACGTGAGAGAGATAGAGAGTTGGAAGAAAAATTGATTCATCTAGAGATTGGCTTGGAAAATTAGAGGAATTGAAGGAGAATTGCATTTTTGAACTAACACACTTGGAATTCAAGACTCAAGATAGGAAATTCATCATCTTAATTATGAATTTAAGTTGTTACATGCATGATTCATAGAAAATTGGTGATTAAAGTCAAGAACTAGCTTAAAGTGCGAATTTGAGAGTGAATTCATGCATGCATGTCCATATCATAGAGTTTGAAGTTATTTTTCATGAAATTCTTACATGCATGTTCATGTTCTAGTTGTGGCCCAAGAATTCACCATGTTTTAGATTTCAATCTTGCATTTGACCATGCTTTGGAGCATTAGAGTTTATAGGAACTCATGCATGTTATGTTCTTGCATTGTTCTTCAAGTTTCATTGAAATTGGTGTTCAATTGGCATACTTTTGGGCTTTCAATTTATAAAATCATCTTCAAAACATGTTGTATTATGAGTTTCTAAGTGTTTTCCAGAAAATTGGTCTAAAAAGATGAGTTTTGGCATGTTTGATTCTTGGTTTGAGCTTTGGAAGCAAATTTGGAAAACCCAGATTTTGGCTTCCACGCTCGAGCGAAGGATTCCACGCTCAAGCGACCACTTTTGTGTTCTGAGCTCCGCTCGAGCGATGGAATGCTGGCTCGAGCATAGATTGCAAGCTCTTAGGTTTTTGCGTGTGCAGACGCATGCTTGAGCAATAGGACCTATGCTCGAGCGAGGAACTGTGTCTCACGCTCGAGCGAGCATCAAGCGAGCATTGAGCGGAGAATTTCAGCAACCAGTACTTTTCATGTTTTTGCAGACCACTCGAGCAAAGGAGTCTATGCTCGAGCAACCTCTCTGTTTTAGGAGGCTCGCTCGAGCGGAGAAAGCCACGCTCAAGCGAGACCCCTGTTTTCAGCAAATTTTGAAAAGTGTTCTAAAGTGCATTTTTGCATCCTCATTCCATGCTAGGCATTCATAAGCCATGTTTAAGGCATCTTAATGAGGATAATATTATAGAACCACACCAAGTCAAGATAAGGGCTAAGTTATTGATCCCATGCGTGTAACTTAGTGTGTGTTCATTCTGCAACTGTGTAGGGTTGGCACCCGAGGACGTTAATTAGCTTGCCTATAGCCCAGTAATCTGTGAGTAACAATGTTGTAAAGATATGTTCAATTATAATTATTTTCTGAACGATCGATGTACTGTTTTCTGAAGTAACATTATTTACTGAATGAATGTTTGTCCTACTTTATGAACTGTACTTGTGGCATCCATAGCAACTACTGTTACTGCTACTGTATTGTTACTGTTATTGCTACTGTTACAGAGATCTCTGTCAGTTCCAATGTTTGGAACTACTACTGCTTACTGTTTTGATGGCCATCAACTAACTGTTCGATCTATTAAGACCCACTATACTGTTCTGCTATTGGATGTACCACGTATAATTGTTATGATTTCTAATTGACTAACATGGCACGAAATATGAGCCACTGATTGAATAACTGACCTACTGTTGCAAATGACTGTTTTAATTACTGAAAGAACATTCATTCTTAACCCCTTTACGGATTCGTTATTCACTGATTTTAGCTCACTGTTTATATATGTATGTAGGTGGCCAGGTACCGGACCGAAGCTAGGAGCGTCAAGTGAAGCTCTTGTTTTGTCCAGCCAACTGTTGTGCCTCACTTCGAGGTTCCAAGCCTTCTCATGTCCAGGCTGTTTTTGGGGTGTTTCAGATTCACCCTTTTGTCTCTATGATATAATGAATGTATAAGACTTTTGACTGTACAGTTATGGTAAAAAGACTAGGTCCCTAACCTGTATGTTATGTGTATCTGATGTATATATATATATGTATGGTTATGAATGTGAATATGTTCAAAAAGCTTTTTCTCATATAGATTTTCACAGCTCATTGGGCATCTTTTATTTACTGTTTGGCTTTCGCCAACCCCTTACTCTGTGTTACTGTTAGTACTGTTAAGCAGGCCTTTGGTAATCACGGATTACTGGCCAGTTACGATGCTAAACCCTTAGGGGCGGGTTTGGGTCGTGGCAGAGTGGTATTAGAGCACGAGTTATACTGCATACACGTGTCCAAATGAGCTATAGGATGTCCTAGAAAAGTAATTAAGGCATTGCATGAGCATGAGAAAGTGTGTGTGGCCATGATATGAATATATGTGCTAACGTGTTAATGTGCTAAGTAAGCAAATTTCCTATATTTATTATTACCGTATTGCATATAGTGAAATGGAGAATGCAAGAAATGCTGATGAATCTGAATCCTCTGAGGCAAGAATGGCAAGGTTAGAAAGAATGGTTGAACTATTGACTGAGGCCCTAAGACAACAACAGAACCAACAGCCCCCACCTCCTCCAGTACAACCAGAACCGAATGTTCATGATGATGTAATTGCTTTGATATAGAAGTTCAACAAAATGAAACCACCATCATTTCAAGGAGGTCTTGAGCCACTAAAGGCCGAAGCATGGGTTTTAGAAACTGAAAAATTGTTCAAAGTGTTTCCTTGTTCGGAGGCACACAAAGTGTTACTGGCTACGTTTACTTTACAAGAAGAAGCTAGACGGTGGTGAATGCTTATACGTGATACTAGTAATGCTATGACTTGGGCTCAGTTTAAAGAAGCCTTTTATGAGAAATATTTTTCCCAGTGTGTCTGAGACCACAAGGTAATGGAATTTGAACAATTGAAATAAGGTACCATGTCAGTAGCAGAATATGAATCTAAGTTCACTGAACTTGCCCGATATGCAGCACACATGGTTGATACAGATTATAAAAAGGCCAGAAAGTTTGAAGGCGGGCTTAATGTGGAGATACTTGATTGAATCAATGTCTTGAAACTGCTTAAATATATAGATGTTCTTGGCCGAGCAATTATGATCGAGGAAAATGTCACTGCATTGCAACAGACTAAGATACCAGTGACCAAATGGCAGGGTAAGAGACGAGGCTTCAATTTCAAAAAGGGCCGAAATAAGTCATTGAATAAAAAGCAAAACACAAAGTCAACAAGCAGCTCTAGTCAGGGAAATAGCTCCATACTACCCTGCTCCGAATGTGGCAAGAGACACAAAAGGGGTATGTTACAGAATTTCTGGTACATGTTACAGGTATGGCAAGGTGGGCCACATGTTCAAAGATTGCCCTTCCACATCCCAAGGCAATAGTAAAGCTGCAGCTAGTGCCGCAACATCAACTGTTACACCAAAACCCAATCCTAAAGCTACTGGAAAGAAGCCATTAAGGCAAGGCCGGGTGTTTACACTTGTACCGGGAGACGTGCAGAACACCGAGACAGTTGTGTCAGGTATACTCTCAATTTGTGCCCAATGATCTAGAACTTGCCGCAGTGGTTTTTGCATTGAAAATTTGGCGCCACTACCTATATGGGGCAACATGTGAAGTGTACACAGACCACAAGAGTTTGAAGTATTTCTTTACACAGAAAGAGTTGAACATGAGGCAACGGAGATGGTTAGAACTAATAAAAGACCATGACTTGCAAATTTTGTACCATCCGAAGAAAGCTAACCCCGTTGCTGATGCACTGAATCGAAAATCAATTGGAAATTTGGCCTGTTTGCTCACTGGACAGAAAGAAATGTTGTGTGATCTTGAGAAATTTGAAGTTGAGATTGTTTTACGAGAACAAGGTGCAACATTGGCTGCTATTTTTGCCCAACCGGCACTTATTGAGGAGATTAAAGAGAAACAACAGCAGGATGACCTTTTAAAGAAAATCATTGATGAACAGGAATCCAAACCGAGGTCGAACTTTAAATTTGAGAACAATGTGTTGAAATTCCAAGGAAGGTTGTGTGTACCGAATGATTTCGAACTGAAAAGACGAATTTTGCAAGAAGGCCACAACTCAAAACTTTCCATCCATCCAGGAAATACAAAAATGTATCAAGACTTGAAACTGAATTTCTGGTGGCCGGGAATGAAGAAAGAAATTGTCGAGTTTGTATCGAAATGTCTACATTGCCAACAAGTCAAAGCTGAACATCAACGACCCGCAGGCTTACTTCAGCCCTTACCAATACCGGAGTGGAAATGGGAACATATTACTATGGATTTCATCGTTGGATTGCCCCGTTCCAGTAGAGGTATGGACTCAATTTGGGTTATTGTCGATCAATTGACTAAATCTGCTCATTTCTTACCTGTCAAAACAATTTACAATGCGGACAAATTGGCTACAATTTATATTGATGAGATTGTTAGATTGCATGGAGTGCTTGTGTCCATTGTTTCTGATAGAGATTTAAAGTTTACATCGAGATTTTGGCAAAGTCTACAAACGACATTGGGTACCGAATTAAGGCTGAATAGTGCATACCATCCTCAGACAGATGGCCAATCAGAAAGAACCATTTAGACTCTGGAAGACCTACTGCGTATGTGTGTTCTTGATTTCCAAAGAAATTGGAAAAGTCATTTACCTTTAGCTGAATTCGCCTACAACAACAGTTTTCACTTAAGCATTGGTATGGCGCCTTTCGAGGCTTTATATGGCAGAAAATGTCGATCTCCTATTTGCTGGACAGAAGTTGGAGATGGGCCTTTACTTGGGCCCGAGATTGTACACGAGACCACAGAAAAGGTGAAATTGATTCAATAAAGGTTGAAAACTGCACAAAGCCGACAGAAAAGTTATGCGGATGTCCAAAGACGAGACAGGGAATATGACGTGGGTGATCATGTTTTTGTTAAAGTGACACAAATGAAAGGATGGACTCGTTTTGGGGCTAAGGGTAAGCTGGCCCCAAGATATGTTGGGCCGTATGAAATCATTGAAAAGATTAATCCAGTGGCGTACCAAGTAGCACTTCCTCTTAAAATGGAGCATATGCATAACGTCTTCCATATTTCAATGTTGAGGGATTATCTTCGTGATCCCTTCCATGTTATTGAGCCTACCTGTGTAATGTTAAGTGATGATTACACTTATGAAGAACGGCCCATCCAGATTGTAAACCGACAAATCAAGAAGTTAAGAAATAAAGAAATTTCGATAGTAAAAGTGGATTGGCAAAACCATGGTGGCGTTTATGCCACTTGGGAAAGGGAAGACGATATGATGAAAAGATATCCTGAATTGTTCCCCCTGGATCCAGTGTTCTTCCAAAATGAAGGTAATCCGAGTTTGGAGGACCAAACTCTTTTAAAGGGGTGAAGACTGTGACAACACTCACCTCTGATTAGTGTTAAATCGTGATTAAGCATGATAAGTAATTGATTATGATGAAATCCTAAATTGTTTGTGTGAGTGTGTTGTTTAGAGTGCATCTCTATCTGTTTGTCATTGAATAATCTGTTCATGTTTTAATTTCGAATTGCGAATTGAAAGCCTTATCGGCGATCGATTCAAAAATTGATTAGTGTTGTATGCTAGTTAGGAATTATATGATTTTATGGTAGGTTTAATTAAAATTCAATTTGGAATGATTAAATTAGATTAAATAATGCTAGATTAATTGAATATAGGTTATTTACACTTTTGCCACTAAGTGGATTAATTCAAGGCCATTTCTTCTCACACTTTACACTTGTTTGGCATCATTCTTCATTTCATCTTCTTGACCAAAAACGTGAGAGAGATAGAGAGTTGGAAGAAAAATTGATTCATCTAGAGATTGGCTTGGAAAATTAGAGAAATTGAAGGAGAATTGCATTTTTGAGCTAACACACTTGGAATTCAAGACTTAAGGTAGGAAATTAATCCTCTTAATTATGAATTTAGGGTATGTTTGATTGGAAGGATTAGAGCATGGGATTGGGATTATTAATCCGTGGGCCCAATTATCCCATGTTTGTTTTGACAATTTGTTTTAGGATTATTAATCCAATGGTTAATTAATCCAACAAATTTGTAGGATTATTAATAATGGGGTAGGGGTGGGATTGTGAATACCACACTAATTTGATAGGATTATTTATACCTCACTATTAGTCTTGTAGAATCAAACAAGCCCTTAAGTTGTTACATGCATGATTCATGGAAAATTGGTGATTAGAGTCAAGAACTAGCTTAAAGTGCGGATTTGAGAGTGAATTCATGCTTGCATGTCCATATCATAGAGTTTGAAGTTATTTTTCATGAAATTCTTACATGCATGTTCATGTTCTAGTTGTGGCCCAAGAATTCACCATGTTTTAAATTTCAATCTTGGATTTGACCATGCTTTGGAGCATTAGAGTTCATAGGAACTCATGCATGTTATGTTCTTGCATTGTTCTTCAAGTTTCATTGAAATTGGTGTTCAATTGGCATACTTTTGGGCTTTGAATTTATAAAATCATCTTCAAAACATGTTGCATTATGAGTTTCTAAGTGTTTTCCAGAAAATTGGCCCAAAAAGATGAGTTTTGGCATGTTTGATTCTTGGTTTGAGCTTTGGAAGCAAATCTGGAAAACCCAGATTTTGGCTTCCACACTCAAGCGAAGGATTCCACGCTAGAGCGACCACTTTTGTGTTCTGAGCTCCGCTCGAGCGACGGAATGCTGGCTCGAGCGTAGATTGCAAGCTCTTAGGTTTTTGCGTGTGCAGACGCACGCTCGAGCGACGGGACCTATGCTCGAGCGAGCATCAAGCAGAGAATTTCAGCAACTAGTATTTTTCATGTTTTTGCAGTCCGCTCGAGCGAAGGAGTCTACCCTCGAGCGACCTCTCTGTCTTAGTAGGCTCGCTCGAGCGGAGAAAGCCACGCTCAAGCGAGACCCCTACTTTTAGCAAATTTTGAAAAGTGTTCTAAAGTGTATTTTTGCATCCTCATTCCATCCTAGGCATTCGTAGGCCATGTTTAAGGCATCTTAATGAGAATAATGTTATAGAACCACACCAAGTCAAGATAGGGGCTAAGTTATTGATCCCATGTGTGTAACTTAGTGTGTGTTCGTTCTGCAACTGTGTAGGGTTGGCACCCGAGGACGCTGATTAGCCTGCCTATAGCCCAATAATCTGTGAGTAACAATGTTGTAAAGATACGTTCAATTATAATTATTTTTTGAACGATCGACTATACTGCTTTCTGAAGTGACATTATTTACTGAATGAATGTTTGTCCTACTTTATGAACTGTACTATTAGCATCCATAGCAACTACTGTTATTGCTACTGTACTGTTACAGTTATTGCTACTGTTACAGAGATCTCTGTTAGTTCCAATGTTTGGAACTACTACTGTTTACTGTTTTGATGGCCATCAACTGACTGTTCGGTCTATTAAGACCCACTGTACTGTTCTGCTATTGGTTGTACCACGTATGATTGTTATGATTTCTAATTGATTAACATGGCACGAAATATGAGCCACTGATTGAATAATTGACCTACTGTTGCAAATGATTGTTTTAATTATTGAAAGGACATTCATTCTTAACCCCTTTACGCATTCGTTATTCACTGGCTTTAGCTCACTGTTTATATATGTATGTAGGTGGCCAGGCACCGGACCGAAGGTAGGAGCGTCAAGTTAAGCTTTGGTTTTGTCCAGCCAACCGTTGTGCCTCACTTCGAGGTTCCGAGCCTTCTCATGTCCAGGCTGTTTTTGGGGTGTTTCAGATTCACCCTTTTGTCTCTGTGATATAATGAATGTATAAGATTTTTGACTGTACAGTTATGGTAAAAGGACTAGGTCCCTAACCTGTATGTTATGTGTATCTGATGTATATATATATATGTATGGTTATGAATGTGAATATGTTCAAAAAGCTTTTTTTCATACAGATTTTCACAGCTCATTGGACATCTTTTATTTACTTTTTGGCTTCCGCCAGCCCCTTACTCTGTATTACTGTCAGTACAATTAAGCAGGCCTTTGGTAATCACGGATTACTGGCCGATTATGATGCTAAACCCTTAGGGGCGAGTTTGGGTCGTGACAACTAAAGATCAAGTTCTAGAAGTATTTAAGCATTTTCAGGTCATGGTTGAAAGAGAAACATGACAGAAATTGAAGTGCATCCGATCAGACAATAGTTATGAATACATTGGGCCATTTGATGAGTATTGTCGTAGCCAAGGCATTCGGCACCAAAAGACAGTTAAGAAGACTCCTCAACAAAATGGCGTTGCCGAGAGGATGAACCACACCATTGTGGAAAGAACAAGGTGTTTGCTTTCACAAGTTAAATTGCCAAGATCTTTTTGAGGTGAGGCAATGAGGACAACGGTTGATGTGATCAATTTGTCTCCTTCCTATCCTTTAAATGGTGATGTTCCAGAAAGAGTTTGGACTGGTAAAGATGTGTCTTATGAGCACTTGAAAGTGTTTGGTTACCGAGCTTTTGTTCACATTCCAAAGGATGAGAGGTCCAAACTTGATAGCAAGTCAAGACAATGTATTTTTCTTGGCTATGGACGTGATGAATTTGGGTATAGATTGTGGGATCCGGTCGACAAGAAAGTCATTCGAAGCCGTGATGTTGTGTTTCTTGAAGACCAAACAATTGAAGACTTTGGCAAAGGTGATCAACCGAAGCCAAAAAGTAGTGATCTCATTGACATGGATCCATCTCCTTCATCTTCGATGGATGATGAAAATGGGGGAGATGTGCAACCACCTATTGAAGATGCAGATGATGATACTAATTCTAATGAACTTGAGCCAGAAATTGAGGAAGAGTATCCAACTCAAGAACTGTCATCACAACTTGAGTTGAGGAAATCTACAAGGGACTGACAACCTTCAAGAAAGCATCCTCCCAATGAGTTTGTGTTGATTTCCGATCAAGGGGAGCTCGAGAGCTACCAAAAAGCAATTGAGCATGCAAGGAAAGGTGATTGGAGAAAGTCCATGGAAGAGGAGATGAATTCCTTACTTGAAAACCACACTTATGATTTAGTGAAGTTGCCTAAGGGGAGGAAAATTATGAAAAATAAGTGGGTTTTCAAATTGAAGAATGATAGCAAGAATCCGAGATACAAAGCACGTCTTGTTGTGAAAGGCTTTGGGCAAAATAAAGGTATTGACTTTGATGAGATTTTCTCGCTGGTTGTGAAGATGTCTTCTATTCGGGTTGTACTTGGCATGGTTGCAAGTATGAACCTTGAAGTTGAGCAACTTGATGTGAAGACCGCATTTCTTCATGGTGATCTTGAAGAAGAAATTCACATGGAGCAACCGGAAGGCTTTATGGAAAAAAGGAAAGAGAAATTTGTTTGCAAATTGAAGAAAAGTTTGTATGGTCTCAAACAAGCTCCGCGGTAATAATATAAAAAATTGGACTCTTTCATGGTGAATAATGATTTTTTTAAAACCACTTTGGACCATTATGTGTTTGTGAAAAAAAATTCGGATGGCAAATTTATTATTCTTTTGCTTTATGTTGATGACATGTTAATTGTGGATCAGATTTTACCATGATTAACAAGTTGAAGTTAGAGTTAAGTAAATCTTTTGCTATGAAAGATTTGGGACCGGCAAAGCAAATACTTGGTATGAAAATTGTTCGTGATCGCAAAGACGGGCTGATTTGGTTGTCTCAAAAAAAGCTACACTGAGAAAGTTCTTGAGCGATTCAACATGGATAAAGCAAAGCCGGTTAGTTGTCCACTTGCGGGTCACTTCAAACTTAGTTCGAATCAATGTCCTACAAGTGAGAAAAACAAAGAAGAGATGCTGAAAATTCCTTATGCTTCAGCAGTTGGTTCTTTGATGTACGCCATGGTTTGTACAAGGCCGGATATTGCTCACAACATTGGTGTAGTGAATCGGTTTCTCTCTAATCCGGGTAAAGAACATTGGGCAGCGGTAAAATGGACTCTAAGGTATCTTCGAGTGACTTCGAAGGTGTGCTTGTGTTTTGGGGATGGTAAGCCGATGCTTGATGGGTTCATAGATTCTGACATGGCCGGTGAAGTTGATTCTAGGAAATCTACTTCGGGGTATTTGATGACTTTTGCAGGGGGAGCTGTGGCATGGCAATCTAAATTACAAAAATATGTTGCTCTCTTAACTACCGAAGCTGAATTTATTACTATTACGGAAGCTTGCAAAGAAGAGTTATGGTTGAAGAAATTTTTGCAAGAGTTGGGTTTGAAGCAGGAAAAGTATGTGCTTTATTGTGATAGTCAAAGTGCTATTCATTCGGGTAAAAATTCTATTTTTCATTCGAGATCAAAACACATTGATGTGAGATATCATTGGATTCGTGATGTGTTAGATTCGAAATTGTTACAACTCAAAAAGGTTCACACAGATGATAATATGTCGGATATGTTGACTAAGACTTTGTCAAGGGACAAACATTTAAAGTGTCAAACTTTGGCGGGTATGGTTGATATCTCCACCTAAGTCTATAGGGGGAAAATTGTTGGGGTATATCTCCTTATTGGAGTTTGAGATCCAATTGGTTTGTTAAAGAATTTTAATTTGGTTTGGTTTAGGTATAATATATTTTAATATATTATATCTAATTTTTAGAGACCCAATTCAATTTGGTTATAACTAGGGTTTTTTGATAGAAAAGTCCATTAGTCAACAATATATTGGTTTATGGGCTTCCACGGCGGCAGCAAAATTCGGTGGGTGTGGTTTTTTGATCCTGATGTTTGGAAGTTTCATTGATTTCAAGGTTTGGTTGCTTTGAAGCATTATTTGTATGCTTTTGGCTGGTGCTTGGAAGCTAATTTGGATTATTATTTTGGGTCTTCTACAATTTTGTTTCGAAGATTTTTGTTCATCTATTTGATGAGGTCTTTCCTCTTGTTTATTGGTGATTATTTGGAATTCACCTAAGGGTGATTTTATGAGACCATTCGTGTCTCGTTCGTAATCGTTTGGAAACTCTTGGTTGATAGTAGAATCGAATTTCGATCCCGTGAATGTACCTCATATTGAGGGAGCCACGTAAAAATTCTTGTGTTGCTTTTGATTTAATTTTTCTGCATTAGTTTTTATTCCCATTAATTGATTTACTAGTGGGGAATCATATATTTTCCCTAACAACATTCGATAATTTAGACTATTCATTTTATTAGGCACTTCGTATATTTCGTTTATGAAAAAAATTAAATCGATTTGATAGCTGTAACTTATTTAATTTTTCACTAAAAAAACACATAACAATTGTGTTTTAAAAAATAAATTATATATTTTTTTAGTGAGAAATGTAATAAATTGAACAAATTATAGTTATCGGATTGACTTAATTTTTTTTTGTGAATGAAATGCAGGACAAAATGAATGGTTTGGATTATCGAAATGGGACCCATAGTGGACTCCATAGGTTCAAACAGCACTCTCTAATCCAAAATCTAAACTAAAAGGGATCTTTCTCCAAAAGGATGATCTTCCTCCTCAACATCCCAAAATAAAATGAAAGAAAAAACAAAAAAGAAGAAGAGATACATCAATTCAGATCTTTTATCCCAACTCTATATGTAACCTATACCATTACTCTACGTATTGGGTGAAAGTCTATTGCATCCTTAGTAGTAACTCATGTTATACACAGGATTCTATAAATTTAAAAAAATATTATAATTATCTTAAAATAATTTAATATTTTGTCTTGTAATATACATGAAATTTATAAATTAATTTTTATGTTTATAACTTTTAAAATTATTAGTTTAAAAAAATTTATATATATAAATCTATTTAGTGTAATTTTGATAATTTGTATTAAAAAAAAGTTAAACCTGATTAAATGAGATTAAATGGGTTATGACAGATCTCTTCTTGTTATGAAAATATACATATTTAAAAGTTATAATTAAGACAAATACACAATTTTATTATTAAATATGAAGCGAAGTGATATTTAACAACAATTAATATGATGTTTATATTATTAATCCAATAATTTAAAGTTGCATTTCTTTTGATTTCAATTTCATGACTAAAAATACAATATGAATATAATACATACACAGATTTTTAGTTTTAAAAATAAGAAAGTTTCAAAATATTTTCAAACTTTCATCCTTTTCTTTTAATTTTTTTTTTATCTAATTTGATTTTAAATTTGAATAAAATTTTTGATTTGATATTAATTATTTTAAATTTTTCATTAAACTTTTATCAATTTTTAAAAGAACTTTCATTCTTATCCTTTTTTTTTTTCTTTTCACCAATTTTGATGAAAAAACAATAATTCAATTAATTGAAATTATATTGGCATAACATCTTAAAATAGTCAAAGTTTGAGTATATGGTTGGTTAAAATGTATAATTTAATTAATTCTCTTCTTATATTTGTATAAAAATTGACACTTATAACTACATCATTATAAGTCGGATTATGGAAAGAAAAAAAAATTGAGCTGTGAAACATTTTTCATTTGTAAATATCCTACATATTAAAAAAAGAAAAAGAAAAAAAAAAGTCTAACTTTTGGATATGTGTTTATCAATTTTGTTTTATGGACATAAATAATTGATGTTTCAATTTAAAAAATTAAAAAGTAAAACAAAAAAATAGATTAGGTTTTTTAGAGATAAAAGAAGCCATTCAACTCTTCTATATACTATCTAAGATAGGCTATTTTAATCACATAAAAAAAATAAAAATTATATTTAGAGCTTATCCTTATATATTATGCTATTATATACAAATATAGCTATAACAAATTAATTATAATATATATGAAAAGTTATCTTAAACCTTCATTTTCAATTTATTGAATTATAATTAATAAACTAACAAATAGCAGAAATGGTATAATGGGATAGAAAAAGGATAAAAATAAAGAACACAATAATATTTAAAACTTTTAAATTTACCTAGTTATACAAAAATCTAATATTATCGTAAAATTTTGAATTCTCAATAAATTTTCACATTTTCTATAAAATAAAATGACAATAAAAAATAAAAAATTTTGACACCCATTTTTTTTACTTCAATTTTATGGTTTTCATTGAAGAAAATAAAATTCGATCAAAATCTTTGGCACAGAATGGACATAGATACTTTGATTGCAACCATAATCACCAATAATTATTTTTCACCATGCAAACCTATAAACAAACACATAAAACCTCACTAAAACTGAAACCAACACTAAACAAACAACAGATAAAGAGAATCACATAGGGAAAAAAAAAATTAAAAAATAAATAAATACAGGGAGTGATGGTACCTCCAACAACTTAGACCCCACTTAACCCAATCTGTTAACTCCTCTACCAGTGTTCGCAAAATCTAGGAGTTGGGATGACTAATCATAATATTCGTTAAATAAGACTTGAAAATTGATTAATTTGTCTCATTAAGTGATTTAAAATTTTGATAGATATACATTAAAAAAATAGATAATTATATTACTAAATCATAATTCAAATTTAGATATTATCATATTTTTTTGAGATCCATATCTAAATTTTTATCTTTTTTAATTTTTATTTTTGTGTAGTTTCTATTTGGTTTTTTTACTTTTTTTTTTCAATTTATTTAAGATGAAGTTGTGGGTTTTTATTTATTTTTAATTTAATTTATCTGTGGTTTCTATTTGTTTTTAATTATTATTATTATTTGAGTAAATTATGATGTGAGTTAGATATGTGATAAACATGTGAGTTTTATTGATTTAAAGTATGATGGTGGGAGATATTTTCAAATTAGATTTGTTTAGATAAATTTTAAAGATTTTCAAAATTTAAAATTAGATATTGAGATGCAAAATAAAGATTTTAACTGAATAAATAAAAATTAAATTTATTAATTTTATCTATTTGTATATCTAATTTCTAGTTTTTTTTTCCTCTTCTCGCTTGTGGTATGTTTTTATAATATAATATATTAAGAATAATACACAACTTTTATGAAAATATTCCATCTGATTTTTTGGAAAGAGAGAAGGAGGCAAAATTTTTAATATTTTTTTTTTGAAAAATTGAGAGATATTTAGGATGGAGAGATTACGAAATATTTTTGTTATCGTTCCCCTTGAAATCCAATAAATAAAAAGAGATAATTATTATTTCTAAAATAATTTAAATAATAATCAGTCAATAGGTTTTTTTAATCTATTTTGTAATTGAAAAATAAATAATTTTTGAATGAGAGTTTGGAGCTCTTAGGAGGCTTCTCAATTAGAAAACCATTTTTCCTTATATATATATAAATATAGAAAAAAAAAATAAATAATTTTTTTGGGTTTTTACAAAAATATTTTTTAATAAATACCCCAAATTATTTTTGTTTGATTTTTTATAAACAATAATTTAATATCCTCCTAACCCACAGTACATAGCGTATGGGAGAAATTGAAAAGGATCTACAGTAATAGTGAGAAGAAGTCAAAATAGTTTGTAGGTTGGGAGAAGTCAATAAATGCTGGAGGTTTTTTTTTTTCATTAAAAATTGAAATTAGGATAAGATATTGGAAGATTCTCAAAAACTTGTAGATGCAGAGAATCCTTTTTTTTTATAATATATTAGATGGATCCCCACAATTTTCATGAACATATTACTGATTTTTTGGAGGAAGAAATGAATGCAGTTTTAATATTTTTTTTATAAAATTGGTGAGAGAGATTATGATGGAGAGATTATGGGAAATTTTTTGTTAATCTTTCCCATTTTGAAATCCTTAAATTAAGAGATAATTATTATTCTTCTAAAATTAATTAAATAAATAAATCAGCCATAGGTTTTTCTCTAATCTATTTATAAATTGAAATTAATAATTTTTAGAAAGAGAATTTGAGCTCTTAGAGGGCTCTCATTAGAAACCATTCTTTCTTATATATATAATATATATGTAAGCGGATCCCGTTTCGATCATTCTTTCATGTTTTGCCACTTCGCTGTCCGGTCGGGGTCGATGTAACGCCCCAACTTCCAGGCATGTAAATACGTACAATATACAGCACAGTAGGATACGATAACCAAACATCTTAATATACATATAATAACAGAGTTAATATAACAGATAATTTGTTTATGTCTTTACAGATTACAAAACATTGCCAACAAAAAGTCAAAGGAAAAAAAAAAAAAAAATAGTTTTAAGTCTTCAAATGAACCACAGCTCCAACAACTTCATCTTATTTTGCTTCGAAATACTTCCCATGTAAACTGTTCATCACCTGGCAGTGACACGCTGAGCTTGAATGCCGAGTTTAAACACCACACCAATATTTCCTATCAACACATCACCATACACTAAACAAGTCGGGTATCATGAATACCAATATACAACAAGGTTCTATGATTAGTAGTTAGACTAGACATCTAGAATCCCTAAGAGATCCTTCTGCCCAAACTCAGGAGGTTGATACACGGAACTATTCAGAACTCATATACCTTTTGCTGCTTTGTGGACCTTACCACATGCAACCTCCACCGTTATTTACCGGTCAGTGACATTATGAACTCAAAGGAACGGCAACACAAGTAGGCTCCGCCGATATAAATTCCGTGCCGAGGCTTCGCTCTAACACCCATGCACGTAACCATACCAAATGGCCTAGGGCCGCTACACCTGTAATACCATAAGTAACAAAAAGGCTCACTTACACCTGAAACCACCCGCATAGTGTCTGAATACTTCCGTGTCACCTAGGGCCATCCGCTTACGAACCACTTGCGCAAGCATTAACATCAGTTGGTTTTAATCCCATTCCACACATATATATCTACATAAATCATTCTGAAGCATTAGGGTGAACGTCACCCATTACCAACCCCTTTCCATTCCCATTTATTAGATCTTTTGCCAAGCAAGTTAGTCACATTCGGTAATTCGGTAATATAAAAGAGCATGAGACAAACATAAGAAATGAAATATAGCCCATGATAATCATGCATTGGTATGGTAAGGCAAGCAAATAACATTAGGCATGCTTTAAAATACTTAGAGACAAACAACACAACAAAACACCATTTCCAGCACTGTTTGGTTCTGTAGGGCTAACAAGAGTGCTTTGGGAAAAATACTTCTAGGTCAAATTAGGGGCTGAAATTGCATAGAAATAATAATTAACCTGTCTAGTTTCAATTTCAATTCACAGAATGTGCATAGCACCTCCAGAAATTCATGCTATATTCGAAAACCTGCCCAGATTTGTCACCCGTTGAGAAAACTAGCTTTCCTCTCAATCTACCCAATGATTTTCACCCAAATAAATTCCATTGAAAAGAGGACTCAAAATCATAAATTTGTATAAAAGAACCAACCTGAGATGATTTTTCTGGAATTTTATAAAATTGCAAGAAGTGGACTGTTTTTTAGAGACTCAGGACCAGATTTTTAAACAAAGTATCCAAGCCCTAAAAACACACAATTAGGGGCTAATAAAATTACCACAAGCTCTAAACACACCAAATAGCCTACATGTAATTCAGATTGAAGAAATAAATAAATTTGATATTTCTTTTAAATTAGAGAAGTTACAGTAGTGCCTAATTTTACAAATTTGTAAGGCAAAGTCACTAAATCAAACCCACACTCTTATATACATCAAAAACCCTATTTCCTATTAATATGCAACACAAGAGGGCATCTAACAATAGGATGGGATGATGAAAGAATTGGAGAAGACAAGGGGAAGAAGTGTTCTTACCTTGACTCAAGAAGGCACCCTTTTTCTTCCTTTTCTTTTTTTCTTCTTCTCTAGTTCTCCCTAATCACACTCTCCTTCTCTCACCCTCTCCTTGGCTGTTGATATGTGTGTATGTGTGGGATTGAGGCAAGACTCTCAATTTATAGGCCATGAATTTGGGTTAAAAAAACCATTTTACCCTCTTACTTAAAGACTAAGGAGAATCATAAATATCTAGATATTTTTTTATTTTGTTTTTCAACCAATTTTCTATCAAAATATTATTTATCACACCTATGTACATATTCAAATAAATAATAATATTCTATTCAAATAAATAATAAATATTCAAATAAATAATAAATGAAAGAACAATAAAAACAAAAATAGAAATAAAAATAAAATGTATGAATTAATTTATAAACTAGGAGGTAAATAAATAAAAACCAAGTTTTAGGATATTTCCAATTATAAAGTGGTGTTCTGGGATTTAACTATAATACAAAATAAAATATAGAAAATTTATTCTTTATTGGACCATTTTGTAAAATTTTATGAAATTTGGGACTAAAATGCAATTAACCTAAGGCTTAGGGTTTCAAGTGTAACTACCAAAAATTAGGGTCTCTACAGTCGAGCTGCCCGGTCAGCTCGCAGGGGTCCAGGGGGCAGCGCCCCTTGGCGGGGTTGAGGGGCAACGCCCCTTCAAAACAAAAATGCAAAACGCATTCGAAGTTTCTTGTTCGCTCGGTCGGTCCGGAGTGCGGGAGAGGGCCGCACGTGCGGAAAACAGGGCAGGGGGCTGAAGCACACTGCTAAATAGGCAGGTGCGGCTGGAAGTGCGGGAAGTCAGGTAGATCTGGAATTTTTCCTTTTCTTCTCTCTTTGGGCTGATTGAATGTCACTTTTTGTATATCTCTCTCTCTAAAAACATTTTCTCTTCATTCTCTCTACATTTCTTACCAAAAACCTCACAAGATCTTTGATTTCTCCAAATCCATTGGGATTTAGATCCCAATCCTTCATCAAAGTTGGTTATCTAGGTAAGGACTACGTTGTGTGCGGTGGAGATCGAGTTTAGGCATCATTGATTTTGGGGTTTCAACTTGTTTCTTCTTCAAACTTGAGGTAAGGATTTTCTACACTCTAATGTAGTTTTTAGCTTAGTTATTTGCTATTGTATATAGATGATGAGATTTGGTTGTGGTTTGGACAAATCTAGGATTTGGGTGTGAAATGAAAAGAGGAGTTTTGATGAATATGAGGTAAACGAGTATGAGACTTGAATATAAGATCATGTTGTGCCAAAATAGTGGATTTTGGTGTTTGGGCTGATATTTGGTGAAAGGGGGATTCTGCCTTAATTTTGATTAAATTATTATTTTGCATAAATAATTGGGATTGACATTGAAAACGTGAAATTGGAAGGTTGTGATTATAAATGGTGATATTGGATATATATTATCTCAGTTATGGAAGTTTTGAATAAACTATTTATTTTGATATTGAACATCTCTTTAGAAAAAATTGCATTGGATTATTGGTGGAGGATAGCTATGATTGTTGTAGAAATTACATGAAGATTAGGTGATTTAATGTTAATCCATTGTTGGTGTCATTGAATATGAACATGTTATAGATACATTGTATATGTATGTTTATTGGAAGGAGAAAGGGGATGTACTCCATATGTGGTTATGTTTATAAATACATTACATATGTATATTTGTTTGGGAGGAGAAAGGGGATGGACTCCATTTAAAGCAAGTTGGTCGGAGTGTCCTGGGTGAAAGACCCGAAATTTTATATATAAATAGGTGACGATTCCTTCGGACAAAATATCCGTAAAATGGCAGGTTTGAAATGTTTATGTGAGTTTTGCATAATTGGAAAATCATTGAGTTGTAGTCTCATTTTGGTTGTTGAAAGATAATGAATTTAACTCATGAATTGAGTAGCATATATGAACTAGAAATGAATTGAAGGAAAATGGAATAAAGTTGGTCTTAGTGGCCTATGGATATGCAAGTCTTGTGGATGTTTCAGGATCGGTATTGTTTATGTACATGGTATTTATACCTTTGCTAAACCTCATAAATTGTGTTAGATTATTTCTATTGGGTTGTTGGCTCATCCTATATGGGAATACCATTTTCAGGTGCAGGTGAGATGCTTCCTCCAAGGCAATAGCGTGGATGGAGTTTTGGAAAGCAAGAGCTTCTTAATTATGTCTTGTTGTGTGTATGTTTTATTATTTGTAAAGCCAAGGGCTTAAGATGTAACGAGCGAGACTCAATTTATGTAACCAAGCAATGACTTGGAAAGATGTAAACCTATATGGCATTTAATTGTTTGTTGAACACTGAACTCTGATGAATGCAAGTATTGTATTTTTGTTATATTCTTTCGCATGGTAGATAAGTTTATTGCATTATTTTGGGGGCGTGACAATATATATATATATATGTATATATTTATTTTAGATATTTTTTTAATATACAAATTATTATTTTTAGATTTTTTTATAAAAATAATTTAACAATCCCATTACTAACCATAGTGCATGGGAGAAGTTGAAAATGGTGCTGTAATAACTATGAGAGAAATCAAAAAGGCTTGTGGGTGGGGAGCACTTAATGAATGCAGAGGTTATTTTTTTTAAATCAAAAAATTAAAAAATTAAGATAGAAAATTAAGATTGGGATATGAAAGCTCTCACAAGGCTTGTGAGTTAAAAACCCCTTTTTTCTCATATAATACTAGCATATCACCCGTGTTATGCACGGATTGTGTTTTCAATTATCCATATACTAGCATATCACCCGTGCTATGTACGGATTGTGTTTACAATTATCTATATATGTGAATTGTGATTTTTAAATGTCTTTTTTTTTTAAATGTCTTGTTTTTTCCCTTTTTTATATTATATTAAAGTTTAATATTTTGATTATAATCATATGTGTTAAACTTTTCAAGGAATTAAATGTCTTTTCATTATTATTATTATATTATATTAAAGTTTAATATTTTGATAATAATCGTATGTGTTGGACTTCTCAAGAAATTTTTTTTATGCTTATTCTTAATGCATTAAAATGTTATTATGAGGGATAATAATCATGTGTTGGGACTTTTCAAGAAATTCATATGTGTTGGATTTCAAAGAATTTTTTTTATACTTGTTCTTAATGCATTAAAGTGTAATTATGAGAGTAAGAATTGGGGGTTCGGAGAAGTTAATAAATGTTAAGGTTTTTTTTTTTAAATCAAAAAATCAGAAAATTTAGATTGGCTTGGGATTAAAAACCCCATTTTTCTTAATATATCATTAGCATATCAACCGTGCTATGCATGGATTGTGTTTATAATTATCTTGTGTGAGTGATTTTCTGACCACACTGCCCGCTTAGTAACCAGCTGGAGAGCACCGGCAGAATAGATGGCACCTAGCTGACCTGCAACAGAAAGAGAAGATTCCGGCGGTGGTTCGTCCACCCGGGGGCACTCCGACAATCAAGTCAGTATATCTCTTAAAGATAAATCAAGTGCTAAACTCACTAGTTTGAGTACCAAAAACATACCTTAGACCTATGGGGGTGCCTTTCTTTTATAGCCAACATAAATCTAGTCTCAATAGAAGCCTAACTTCTATGGACTCAGGATTACTGCTAATCTTGGACTCCCAGTACGATTAGGATAAACTCTCTAAGAGTCTTATCTTAACACAAACTGAAGTCTTCTCTTATTCTAGGACTCTTGCCCCTCATCCGCTTATCTCGGATTCCGATATCTTCGGAGGTAACCTCGACCTATCCGAGATGACCTCTGCATAACAACCAGGACACGTGGCACCTTGGCTGACACATCGGCGTCACCTTGGCTACGTGTTGGTACTCAGAAAATATATCCCCACAACTGCCCCCTAGGTTCTATTACCTTGGCATTTTGAGGTGATGGAACCTACACTGTTCATTCATCTGTGCCCCTCTGTCCGAGATCAAACTCGCCGACCTCAAAGTTCCCTGGACTTTTACTATCCACTTCTGTCAAGTATCAAGCTTCATGCTTTCCAAGCTGCTCAAGATCACACCTCCTAGCCGAGGTTCTTGTTCCATTAATTTGTAAACTCCAAGAGCTTTGCAACTGCTCCACTCACATTCTTCAGTGGGTTCCCGACTTCCACTCATCTATTTGACTCCGACAATCTTCATATCGGCGTTCATTTCTCTTGGTAGGTTCATAAACTCTTTTTGTAACAACCCAAATTTATGTCTTAGTCATGTTCATGAGCATTTGTATGATTATGACTCGTTAAGCTTGCATCTGCAAGTTTGTAACTTGTTTTGCCTAAGTAAGGTCTATGCCTTGTTTTGTGTTTATGTGATTTGTCTTAGTGTTGTGAGCATGCTTTGTTCCTTCCTTGGTGTCTCAAGCCTAAGTTATGTCAAGCCTAGGTCATGTTACACCTAGATCATTCTAAGCCGAGGTCATCTTCAGTCTAGAATTGTCTTGGAACCACTTTGTTTGACCTCCACCTTCGCCTTGACATATTGGCCGAGATGTCATTATCTAGGCCGAGGTGTTCACCACCAAGGCCGAGATGTGTACTATCTAGGCTGAGATGTTACCTTTGCACCTAAGTGATGTTGTCCTGGAGTGGTATGACCTAGACCGAGGTGTGACACATCTAGGCCAAGGTGTGGCACAGCTTAGTCAAGTGTCATTCTTCCTAGCCGAGGTCATTGTCACCTTAGTTGCCGAAGCTTTGTCCTTAGCCGACGTCATCACTTGCTAGAGTGCCTTACCGAGTAGCTTGTTAGATACACTTTGTCATAGTCTTGTCTTGTCAATCTATCACCTTTTTTAGGAGAGCCAACCAGCCGTTGCCACGTGTCCGAGCTGAGTATTAAGTCAGCCGATAAAGAGAGAAACCAATCATTTGTTGTATACTTGTTTTTGAAGAGGAGAGAGAAGCTCTAGAAGAGGGAGAGGAATTCTTGAGAGGAGGTAGATTTCCAAGCTTGATCCCTAGAGACCGAACCGTTAGATTCGTGTTCTAAGGTTAGATTCTTGATCTGCTCATGTTATTCTTCATGTTCATGTTATTGCATTGCATGATTGAATATGATTTGTAAGCCACGCATTGTTTTGAAGTTCGGTTTTAGAAAGAGAAAATAGCATTCATGTGTTCTTCAAGAAAAGCCATGTTTTGATCTGAAAGCTCATCCCTAGACCCATGTTTTTGTGTTTGTTTTTACATAATTTTCAAGTATGGGTACCCAGGTCCATGTTTTCGAAATCATAGCATGAAATCCCAGATTTTGTAAATAAAGAGGTTATGATTTTGGCATCCATGTTCTTCATGATCTTCATGTTCATGTTCTTTCTGTTCTTCACGGGTGGAAACCCAGATCTCCAGACCTCACTTCCCGAGGTGTAGTCGCCGAGATCACTCTTACCTAGACCTCACACTTAGGCCAAGCATCGTATCTCACCTTGGCCTACTTGCATGATCACTTACACCTTTAGTTTTGTCTTGTGCCGCACGCTACGGCAGTCGCAGCCGCACGCCGAAGCCTAGGTAGCCACAACCCTCGGCCAAGGTAGGTGTGGGACCTCGCAAAGACCTGGTTTAGGTGACCATGCATTGTTCTTCGCTGACATGAAAAACGTGTTTTGACTTCCAGCATTTTTTCGAAGATCATGCATGCATGTAATGACTTGTTTTTGAGAAGTACATTCAGGTGAACTTGCCATGTGTTTGTAGGACTTGGACCTTTGCTTGATCCCGACGTCCCAAGAACTTATGTGAAGTGGTAATTTTATAGCTATGTTATAACGTTTTGATAAAAGGCTTTGCTTTGCTTTCGTTTTGAAAAGTAATTTGCTAAGCATGAATGATATCCCTATTTTATGTATCAAGTATAATGTTTTGCGTATCAAGTATAAAGTTTTGTTTTATGACATTCTCGGAAAGTCCCTTGTGCTGGAGGACTCTAAACTTTCGCAGCACATCTTGTTTTGAAAGTCCCTTGTGCTGGAGGACTCTAAACTTTCGCAGTACATCTTGTTTTGAAGGTCTCTTGTGCTAGAGGACTCTAAACTTTCGCAGTACTCACGTGTTAGGGGGCTACGGGCCTTCGTAACATAGGTCCTTTGTGCTAGAGGACTCTAAACTTTTGTAGCACCCTTGTTGAGATATCTCCCTTGTTTTAGATGACGTTCTTGGAACCGTCCTTTCGTGTTAGGGGACGTTAAGCCTAAGTAACACCGTCCTTTCGTGTTAGGGGACGTTAAGCCTATGTAACATAGTCCTTCCGTGCTAGGGGACTTTAAGCCTATGTAGCACTGTCCTTTCGTGCTAGGGGACGTTAAGCCTAAGTAGCACCCTTGTTAAGATATCGGCCACCGACGGACTATGAACGGGTGTGCTCGATGCCGAGGTTATGCTTTTGTTGACGTATGTTAAGTAAGTAAGTAAGTTTTGAAAGACCAAGGTTCGATTGATGTTTTGTTTCAAGTCAAGCTAAGCTATGTTATGTATGGTTTTGATAAAGATATACTATGTATTGTTTTGAAAAGATCTCGGGTATCATTCATTTAACCCCTTTATTATTTATACCATTCACTGAATATCTAAGCTCACCCTCCCTATGTATATATGTAGGTGATAAGCAAGAAGTCGGCTACGCCGAGATGTGTGTTTTGTATGCATGTTATGTCGGCAGTGAGGATGTCGGCAAACTGGAAGATTATGTTTCATGATTTGTGGCTCAAGTGTTTTTTGTTTATGTCGGCAATCTTGAAGCTTATGTATTTTGAACATGTCGGCTCGAGAAGCCTTTTATCAAGATTTAATATGTATTTTTGTACTTCATTTTATTTGTATTCAAGCTTTAAAGCTATGTAAAGATGTATGCCATTCCATTTGACTTATGCACTGCTCTTATGGACCACTTGTATTTTAAATTATTGTTTCCGCACTTATGAGCCCCATATATTTATACTCTAATTGTGTGTGAATTTTGAAAGTTGGCCTTCGGTAATCTCGGATTATTGGCCATCACAGCACCAAACTACTAGGGGCGGTTTGGGGTCGTGACACTTTTATTAAGCTCAATCTTTCATAACTCTTCTGAATCCGTTTACTTGCCCTCTGTTGTCTTCTATTTTCGTTTGTTTTCAAGTTTTGAATTGTTTGAATGCCTGGCACTGTTCTTGCCATATCCGCTTTCTGTTGCTAGCGTTGTGTCTGGGTCATTACTTTCTTATTCTTTACATACTTACTTAGTGCCTGTGCACTTGGCTTTATCCTTGAACTTTGTCGTCTTCTTGACTCTGATTTTTCTCTTTTCTCATTCAATCCTTTGGCGTTTTCTCTTTCGAGCTCTGTAACTGTTTTCGCTCCTCTCCTCCGGTGAAGCTTACGTCATTCTGTCATTTTCGCATCCGTTGTCAGACTTCGGCAATTCTTATTCTGGCTTCCCTTTTTCTAGTAAGCCACTGTTCCTCCTGGTTTTATTTCTTGTTGCTTTCCAAGAAGCTTTGCTTCATTGTTTAATCACCATTGTTGTTTTACCCGTTGTTTCCAAATCATCTTCTTGAATACACACTGTTTACACATGCTGATTTTCCGCCACTGTTCTTGGCTTGACACACCTGTGCAATCTTTTTGTCTTGATTTCCTGATAGCTTCATCACCATTCTTGATTACGAATTACATTCTTGTTTCTGTTTTCTGTGTCTTTTTCCAGATTCTTGCTTTCAATCCTTGCCTTCAAACTCCGAGGTGCCAATCGCAGAGAAGAGCTTTGATCAAACTCTTCGGGAGATAGATGCTGAGCTCGAGGCCGAGAAGGCTGCTGAGAAGTCTTTCCAACTATCTTCTATATCCTGCCATTTGATGCCGAGTAGTTTTGTTTCCTTCTTTTAATCCTTGTACCTTGTACCTTGTACTTTGTCCTTCCTTGTATGCTTTTAATCTGGCCGACGTGCCATTTTTGTAGTCTGAATAATTTATTTTTCAATATTCAGGCCGAAGTGCCTTCTTTGTCACGCCCCACTTTTTGTTACACGGAGTCATTACCAAATTCTTTAACTTAATTCAATTTCAGAAATAACATGCGGAAATAAACTCATACATTCAATCTGTAGAAGTGATTAACAATACTCTCATTCGTATGCAAAGTAAATATTACATGAACTAACTTAATAAATTGCCCTTGGGCTTACATCATTAAAAGTACAAGAAGAAGGGTGTAACCCTTTACAACAATGGCATTCCGCCAACATAACTGAGGCCCCGTGGCCAACAAATAAGAAGATCCAAAATATCACAAATCTTTTATGTAATTAGAAAACCAGTACAAAAAGGAAATTTGGAAACAACAAAATAATTAACAATTAACAATTAATAATTAACATGTATTTTGATGAGCGTTGGAGTTGGAGCTAGAACTAGTGGTAATGGGTTGATTTGTGGTGTTGCATATGTCTGAATGTCATAACTGCTTAATACAGTTACCATGATGAAGTTATGGAGAGAGAGTTGGAATCTTGACTATGAAGGTATGGGTGAGTGACCTTATTTTATAGTAGTAGTCAAAGAGTTCTAATTTTTTATTGAGTTCTCATATGTAGAAACCTTAGTTTTATTGGATTTGGGATCCCAGATAGTCACCTTAGCACATTATGAAAACTTACGCTAATGGAAACATGTTAGGAAACATTCCAAGGATAGCTGGGTGGTCCAAGGGATCTGACCTGCAAAGGCTAAAGGAATTACATAGCAGAACTAAAACTAAATTATCCTCTTACTCTTGTAATATACAATAAGTAATACTAGTCAACACATTTCCCCTCATAGTTGTAAAGAAGTCGATTATTTAATAAATCCAAGGACCTGTAGTAAAATTTGTCAAAAGAGATGGAAGGAAAAATACAACTTATTCAAAACTGGAGGAAATATTTGTAAAACTACCAAAACAGGCAATAGTGGCTGGACGAAGACGGACAACACCCATCAAACTGGTGCATTAGTTCCTCATTGTATGCTAAAGCTACAGAAGTCGGCTCATGCCCATTGTCAGCACAGTGGGGCTAGTAGCTCGACATTGCCTTCTTACAACAAAAGATAAGACAGTTTTAAGCACTTATCGTACCCTTAGACAAACCAAATATCTGAAAGAGAAACAGATATCCTATTAACAATGCTCATAATCCACATTGTACTAATGTATAAAGAACAAAATATTTTACCTGCCCTTATGCAACCTGTCACGCCCCACCTTTTATTACTCGGAGTCATTACCAAATTCTTTAACTTAATTCAATTTCAGAAATAACATGCGGAAATAAACTCATACATTCACTCCGTAGAAGTGATTAACAATACTCTCATTCGTATGCAAAGTAAATATTACATGAACTAACTTAATAAATTGCCATTGGGCTTACATCATTAAAAGTACAAGAAGAAGGGTGTAACCCTTCACAACAATGGCATTCTGCCAACATAACTGAGGCCCCGTGGCCAACAAATAAGAAGATCCAAATCTTGTAGCACACCCTGCTAAACACCTGAAAAAGATTCAACAACGTGGGATGAACATATAGTCCAGTAGGGAACTCAACATGCTCCTTAACAATAACAACATTACAGATAGCTATGATCATGAACACCCATTCTCATACTAGAATAATAATGTGACAGTTTATACAATATATATATATATGAATATATATATATATATATGAACTTTTCTTGAAAACAATCATTTAATTCACCGCTATAAGCGATTTATTCTTCTTTTTTTCCTTTCATTAACCCCCGTTCCCAATCTTTTATAACATTAACAACTACTTAGAAAAATAGATTCACTAAGCCCATTACTCTTCCATTTGCCACACATACAACAGATGTGCCTTTTCAAAACATATTTGCCATTTCAATGCAATTCCAATTATATCGTAATCATTCATGCACACCTCTATAAAAAAAGATAACAACTCAACTACATACATAAAATCAATCAATGAGTCAACTCGTCCCCCCAACACTGTAACAAATACAATCCACAATGTTTCCAGATACACTGAAACAATAACAAAACAACACTGCACTACTAGCTATATGCGTAGTAAGCCAAAGATACACTTCTCACCACAATCTACCAGTTTACCAGGCGCTAGCTGGAAGGGTATGGTACCTTAGATTATCAGCGCGTCAGTTCTCCAGGCGCTAGCTGGAAGGGTATGATACCTCTGATTATAAGCGCTGAACACATAAGTGTGTGGAGTCCATCCCCTATCTTCTCACACACACTGGAGTACAACCCCTCTCTTCTCCCAAACCAGTATACAAATATAATGTAATTCAGCATTTCATTACATATGATGTTCAATCAACAATGGTGTAATACATACACAACAATTCAACACAACCTTATCATCCTCCACCGATGACCAAAATCTCCAGATGCATGCATATTATACATCAATTAACAGACCCAACTAACATGAGAGTACAAAACTCAGCAACAACATGAACATGGTAGTTAAAGCTATACCCCACACAAGTGTGTTCAACACTCAAGATACAACATTACAATTCTCTTATACTTGTTTCAAAATACCTTTCCCATTTCACAAAACAAAGGAGGGAAATACTTGGCCAAAAAGGCCACGGTAAAAGCAACCCACGTGCTACCATCGAATGACGAAAAAGGCTCGAAAACGCAGCAAAAACTTAGATCGAAGGTTGGGAAATCGCCTAGAGGGAGAGAGGAGTATTTTTCGAGCTAGGGTGAAGAGGAAATATAAGGTTTGGAACCTTTTATGAGGGTCTTCAAATAATACACAGTTTGTTATCTACTGTTATTGAGAGTACGATATAAAGCGAAGCTTAAATAAACTGTAATGTTTGACATACCTCGGCTGCAGTGATGGTGTCAAAATAACAACGAAAGAACATGAAGGACTCTCGTGGCCTCTGCTTGCATCTCACATCAAAGCGGTGGGAAAACGGAACCATAGGGGGCATCTCCTCATCCGACACTGGGCTCTTTCTGGTAAGCCACTGTTCCTCCTGGTTTTATTTCTTGTTGCTTTCCAAGAAGCTCTGCTTCATTATTAATCACCATTGCTGTTTTACCGGTTGTTTCCAAATCATCTTCTTGAATACACACTGTTCACACATCTGTTGATTTCTGCCACTGTTCTTGGCTTGACACACCTGTGCAATCTTTTTGTCTTGATTTCCTGATAGCTTCATCACCATTCTTGATTACAAATTACATTCTTGTTTCTGTTTTCTGTGTCTTTTTCCAGATTCTTTCTTTCAATCCTTGCCTTCAAACTCCGAGGTGCCAATCGCTGAGAAGAGCTTTGATCAAACTCTTTGGGAGATCGATGCTGAGCTCGAGGCTGAGAAGGCTACTGAGAAGTCTTCCCAACTGTCTTCTATATCTTGCCATTTGATGCTGAGTAGTTTTGTTTCCTTCTTTTAATCCTTGTACCTTGTACCTTGTACTTTGTCCTTCTTTGTATGCTTTTAATCCGGCCGACGTGCCATTTTTGTATTACAGTTAAACAACAACAGGGAATACCGGGATCGCTATATTCTTTCTTCTTTAAATGCATTTCTCTAATTTCTTCTTTAAATGAATGTCTTCTTTTTTCTGCTCTTGTATGATTCTACACTTAGAATAATTTGCATGTCTTCAAAGTACACTTTAACTGTGGAATCTCTTCGGGTAAAAACCTCTGTCACAACTTCTAATCTTGCTCATCTCGGCCTTGTCCTAACACTTGAAAATATTGTAACAAAGATTTTCACAAGTGTTACTTAGGACTTGTCACTTTCTCAATGTCTTCTATCAAGACTTCAGTTTTCCATATTGCAAGTTTTGACAACCTGGTAGTTTCGGCAAGTACGTAGATATTGCTTGAGCTTGACTTTAACTTGTAAATTTTTTTCAAAAATTTCAACTAGTGTTTTAACCATCATCCTTTATCATAACCTCGACTTAACTTCAGCTTGTAAATTTTGCTCAAAATTTCAACAAGTGTTAAACCATCTTCCTTTCGATACGACCTCGGTTTAACTATAACTTGAAAATTCACACAGAATTTCAACAAGTGTTAAATATCACATCGGTTTAACTTCAACTTGTAAATTCACACAGAATTTCAACAAGTGTTAAACATCATATCAGTTTAACCAACTTGTAAATTCACACAGAATTTCAACAAGTGTTAAACATCATATCGGTTTAACTTCAACTTGTAAATTCGCACAGAATTTCAACAAGTGTTAAACATCATATCGGTTTAACCAACTTACAAGTGTTAAACATCATATTGGTTTAACCAACTTGTAAATTCACACAAAATTTCAACAAGTTTTAAACATCATCTCGGTTTAACCAACTTGTAAATTCACACAGAATTTCAACAAGTGTTAAACATCATCTCGGTTTAACTTCAACTTGTAAATTTACACAGAATTTCAACAAGTGCTAACCATCATCTCAGTTTAACTTCAACTTGTAAATTCACACAGAATTTCAACAAGTGTTAAATATGGCCTCGGTTTAACTTCAACTTGTAAATTCACACAGAATTTCAACAAGTGTTAAACATGACATCGGTTTAACTTCAACTTCTAAATTCACACAGAATTTCAACAAGTGTTAGACATCATATCAGTTTAACCAACTTGTAAATTCACACAGAATTTCAACAAGTGTTAAACATTATATCGGTTTAACCAACTTGTAAATTGCTACAAATTTCAACAAGTGGTAAGCATCATATCGGTTTAACCAACTTGTAAATTCACACAGAATTTCAACAAGTGTTAAACAATAATTTCGGTTTAATTTCAACTTGTAAATTGTCCACAAATTTCAACAAGTGTTAAATAATGATTTCTCTTTAACTTCAACTTGTAAATTGTCCACAAATTTCAACAAGTGTTAAACAATGATTTCGGTTTAACTTCAACTTGTAAATTGTCCACAAATTTCAACAAGTGTTAAACAATAATTTCGGTTTAATTTCAACTTATAAATTGTCCACAAATTTCAACAAGTGTTAAATAATAATTTCGGTTTAACTTCAACTTGGAAATTATCCACAAATTTCAACAAGTGTTAAACATAATCTCTCTTCTCTTTGCCCCCTGCATGGCTTTCACATGCTCTTTTGTGGACCTTATAAAAGGTCTTCAACCTGGCTAACTGCAGTCTGACCTTGTGTGTTTTCTTTTTTATCTTCTGGGATCTGAGATTTGCTCACTGAGCTCTTCTCTTCTCAGTAAATAAAAAGTTTATTTAAAACCATTGAACAAACTACAATCACATTTTTCTTTTTGTGAGTCTTTATATTTATCTAACTTCAATCATATTAAAAAATAAAATTATAAACAAAAGGAGATAATTTCAATCATACAAATCACAATTTTTTTAATGCTATCTAATCATCATCAATAATTAAAAAAATTAATCACAAATTAAGTCAATTAATAATTAAAAAACACAACAATTTATTTTTCAAAAAACATAGTGAGTTAAAAAGATCAATTACAATTTTTTTTTTTGTCAAAATACAATCTAATCATCATCAATAATTGGTACATTATGTGATCCTAATGAGTACAATAATTTTTGTTTTCAAAAAATACAGTGAGTTAAAAAAATCAATTACAATTTTTTTTTCAAAATATAAGAAGTCTTAAGAGTTTTATTTTCTTATTATAAAAAAATTATTATTTCCAAGAATGATGGCATAATCATAGCAATATTTTTTATTTTAGGAAAGAATTTTATGTTGAAGTCTTGGAACTTCCTCAACATTTATCATTGAAATATCACTTTATAGATAGATATTTAATATCCAGTCAACCTAAAATATTTGTGTCTTGTTCTAACCCTATCTTGGGTTTGATAAAGAAAAAAGAAAAAAAAAGTTATCGATCAATTAATAAATATAGTTAAAAATAAGAATAAAATTATACACACCAATTGATATATCAATTAGTGTACTAACAGATAATATTGGATAATTTTAAAGACAAATATATTTATAATTTGTATAATGGGTAGGGTCTATGGCTTTGAAGTGGCAATGTCATCACATATGTTGGTACATTAATTGATATACCAATTTATAAATGGGAAAATTGGTCTAGTGTCCCTCTCCCACTTTTCGTAATGGAAGAGATCCACAAAATTATTTTATAATGTCTAAGGTCCCTCAACTCCTACACCCATATATCACAGAGAAATTCCCACCTCTCTCTTCCCCCGATCTCATCACTTCACCTCAACTAAGTTTGGTCTCTCTTCTCACTCTCTGCTTCCTCTCTCTCTCTCTCTCTCTCTCTCTCTCTCTCTCTCTCCTACATCAATGGCAGCTGGGCCATTGTAATCAATGTTTAAATATTGTGCCTGTGTCCAGTGAAGATAAGTGGTGATGCGAATATTGGGCCATTGTTATGGGTTACTTGGTTTGAAAAGTTTTGTGAAGGTGAATTGAAATTGTTTGCTCAATTTGTATGTTTATCATTTTGGCCCAATTTGTTGCTTGGTTTAGAGGTGACTAGTGGCTGCATTGACATGCCGCAACATTTTGATCTGAGAAGTGCTCTTGCGTAACCATTCTACCTGCATTTAGAATTTTTTGTTTGTTCGTTTGTTTGTTTGTTACTGAATTTGTTTCGTTATTTTATTTCAAAAATAAAAGGTTACGTGTATGTGTAGGATAAATAATATATCATTTTATATAGGAAGAAACTAGGTGATATGTATAACATGCTCTCTTGTCCATGAAATCTCGGGTGTTTTTATTACACAAATGGTGATTAGCATACAAGAATGACTATATTGAGACTGCAGAATACATAATAGATAAGAGAAAAGTGATTGTAATGGGAGAATTAGAGGTTGATGAGATCATGGGGCGGCTGAGGAGCGAAATAAGCGAGTGGAGCAAATGGAACAATAGAATTTGCGCTTTGTCTTGTGAGGGAATGGAACACAAAACACTACTAAATGGGTATCAAAATCCATTGCCATCACTGGTCCTCCACAGTATGGACATCCTCCTTCTGCTCCTTCTCTTCTTATCATCTTTTCTCTCACATCTACCACCTGCATTCTCCCCATCTCTCTCTCTCTCTCTCTCTCTCTCTCTCTCTCTGTGCTTGGGTGCTTTCTTGCTGATTATGTGTGTGTATATATATATATATATATAGTGAATTTCTTTTAGGTTCTATGAAGCTTCATTTTTTTTGTAATTGTGTGAACTTCTTTTATGTTCTATGAAGCTTCATTTTCTCTTTCCCATTATTTCTTGTAGCTTCATTTTCTGAAAGCAAAAATTGCTATGATTGAATCCAGAGAAATTCTCTGGTGATGAGATTTTCTCTGTGTCTTTTCTGTATTTTTTGGGAATTTCTCTGGGTTGTGGAGTCCAGAATTTCTCTGGGTTGAGAGAATTACTGTAGAAAGATTTGTCTGGGAATTTCTCTGGGTTGGAAAATTTCTCTGGTTATCTGTCTATGAGTGTGTTTTGGTTAGCTCCTCAGTTCATCATTCTTGGGATTGAAGATGGGTTTACACTTGTTGGCCTACAAGAGTATTTCTATGATCAAATTAGAGTTTTTGAATCTGTAATAGGCTTCATTGCATTTTTCTAGGTATCAACATTTGTTTAACCCCTCTCTCTCTTTCTCTATTTAATGTGTTTTGTGTGTGCATTGTTTTTCTCTGGTTTGGAGTCCAGAGAAATTCTAGAAATTTCTCTGGGAGAAAACTAAAGAAATTTGCAAATCAGAGAAATTTGAAGAGAATTGGACCAGAGAAATTCAAAATTTCTCTGGACTCAACTAATGCATAAGAGAAATACTGAGAAATTTTAGGAAGAATTGAGCCAGAGAAATTATGAGAAATTCAGAATTGCTGTAGACTTTCTAGAGAAATTTGGTCCAGAGAAATTTGGGCCAAAATTTCTCTGGACCAATTTTCTCTGGACTGAAATTTCTCTGGACCAATTTTCTCTGGACTGAAATTTCTCTGGACTGAAATTTCTCTGGATCAAGGTTGAGGGACTTTAAACATTATGAAAATATTGTTGAGGGACCTTAAACATTATGAAAATATTTGGTGTCCTTTATGCTATAAAATCATAATACTAGGGACCTTAAAAAAAAAACCCCTTTTTTATTTGCTAGACAAATCACAAATATTTTTATGCGCTATCTAACTATAATATTAAAACAGTAAACAAAAGGAAAAGTCAAGAAGGAGAAAATAAAAAGAAGACTTATTGTTTGCATACGTTGTTACAGAAGTTAAAAGTGTAGAAGTAAGAAGTCAAGAAGGAAAAAACAAAAAGGAGACTCACTGTTTGCAATAGGTATGTGAAAAATTAAAAAGAGTGTGTGTATTGGAGAAATTAAAAAGACTTGAAGAATTTAATAAATGCTAAGTTTTTTTTTACAAAAAAAATCAAAAAAATTAAGAAATTAAGGTTCAGATATTGGAACTCCCACAAAACTTGTGGGTTAGAGATAGATATAAATAAATAGATACACATAGATATAGATATTTAATTTTTTTTAAATTTTTTTAATATACAAATTATTTGTTTTGGAAAAAGTACTGCAGTAATTATGAGAGAAGTCAAAAAGTCTTGTGGGTTGAGAGAAGTTAATAAATGCTGAGATTAATTTTTGCTTTAAAAAAAACAAAAAATTAGAAAATTAGGATTGACATATTGGAGCTCTCACAAAGCTTGTGGGTTAGAAACCCCCTTTTGCTTAATATATAGTATAGATATGAATTGTGATTTTTAATTTTTTTTTAAATGCCTTCTTTTTTTTTCCTTTTTTATATTATTTTAAAGTTCAATATTTTGATAATAATCATATGTGTTGGAATTTTCAAGGAATTAAATGTTTTTTTTAATATTATATTAAAGTTTAATATTTTGATAATAATCATATGTGTTGGACTTTTCAAGAAATTTTTTTTATGCTTATTCTTAATGCAATAAAGTGTTATTATGAGAGATAATAATCATATGTATTGGGACTTTTCAAGGAATTCATATATGTTGGATGTCAAAGAATTATTTTTATACTTGTTCTTAATGCATTAAAGTGTTATTATGAGGGTAAGACTTGGGAGTTGGGAGAAGTTAATAAATGTTAAGATTTTAAAAAAAAAAAAATTAAAAAATCAAGAAATTTAGATTGAGAGATTGGAGCTCCCACAAGGCTTGGGGTTTAAAACCCCCTTTTGCTTAATATATAGTATAGATTAGCCTATCACCCGTGCCATGCACGAGATAATTATAGATATTTGTATTTGTTTTAGATTTTTTTTAATATATAAATTATATTTTTTTAGATTTTTTATAAAAATAATTTAACAATTTTATCACTAACCATAGTGTATGAGAGAAGTTGAAAAGGAAACTGCAGTAACTATACACAGATTGTATCTATAGTTATTTGTATGCGGGGATTTTAAATAAAGATTAGGGAATTTTAACCAAATCAATAAATGCAGGCATGTGGAAAGACATGTGGATTGAAAAAAGTTAATAAATGTTGATCAGGAATTTTGACCAAATTAATAGATGCTGAGTTTTTTTTTTTTTTTTTTTAAATTAAAAATTTAGAAAATTCAAATTGAGATATTGGAGCTCCCGCAGACCTTAGGGGTTTAAAACCCCATTTTGCTTAATATATAGTATACATCATCAATCAATACTCTTCTTTTGAGAAAAGCTGCTGATATATATATATCTATATTGATTCTTTCAGTCACATGTCTCCACCAAAAGCAATGAATAGTGAAAAAGTCAAATTTACTGTTCACAATTCATCAAGAAAGTCAACTTTACTATTCACTATTCAGCAATCAAACAAATTCAACATAGTCAAAAGCAGCCATCAACTTTAGTCACTCACCGAAAGTTGCAGACAGCTCCATGTGCTTCTTTCACAGTCAGATTTCTTCACAAGGCTCACAGTACTTCTTTTCGTCTATAAAAGAGCCTTATCAGTTAAGAATAAGGTAGGGTTAGAAAACTTTGAGTGCTCATTCTCAAGAAAAATAGCTACCTCTATAATTTTATTTTCAAATTCGTTTTCAAGTTATGTATTTTGAAGAACTGTTTGTTTCATTCTAGTAAACAATTGTAATTTTTAATTTATGTATGCTTTATTTTATTTTAATTTATAGTTTATTGTTATTATTGTAAGTTTTAATAAAATGTTTAGTGTTGTTTCCTCCTTCCTACTTCCACCTCCTTTTGGTATCAGAGCCAAGTTGCTATTGGTTTATGTTGATAATTGCAGTGCTATTTCTATATAATCAAACTATGTTCCTTTCCTCTCGGAAATTGTTTACAGTCCTCTTAATCTCTCACTAACTTTATCTGTGTCGTTCCACTTTGTTATTAGCCACCCATCCTTTGTCCCAGATCCTAGGTAAGTCCTTTGGTTAGGTAGTGTTGGATACATAAGGGTTTTCCAGAGTGGGTATGCATGAACTTATCGTATGTGAAAACATGATAAGTTTGGACAATGTATTAAGCTCATTGTAAGCTATTTCTAGAAAAGAGAAAAATGAGTCGATTATTTAGAAGTAACTCTTCTGTCAGTTCTAGATCAATAACACTACCCTCTATACCTAATCAAGGTTTAGTAATTAATGAAGAAGATGTAAACAGGTCAAGCGATATGTCAAATCCCTGCCATGTCTTAGTATTCCTACTAAAAATTCCTTTAAAATTATTCAAACGGATGCATCTGATATTGGTTATGGTGGCATTTTTCTCCAGAAAGTTACTCCTCAGTCCTCCGAACAAATAGTTCGTTTCCATTCTAGTGTTTGGAATAAAGCACAAAAAAATTATAGTACTATTAAATAAGAAATTTTATCTACTGTTTTATGTATTAGTAAATTTCAAGATGATATTTTAAATCAAAATTTTTTACTTCGTGTTAATTGTAAATCTGCTAAATATGTTTTAGAAAAAGATGTTCAAAATCTTGCTAGTAAACAAATTTTTGCCCGCTGGCAATCTACCTTAAGTATTTTTGATTTTGATATTGAATATATACCTGGTTGTCAAAATTCTATTCTTGATTTTCTTACTAGAGAATTTTTACAGGGGGGATAAGAGATGGCAACTCCTTTTATTTCTTACCATAAATCACAAGTCACCTATAATCAAAACCTCATTCACCAAACTGCTTACCATATTGCTTGCCTTAAATTAGCCAAGAATTCTACTAAACGTGCTCAATTTATTCGATTTCACACCATTTGTAGTCGCCGTAATCTATTGGCCCCCTATATTAACTGTGCTGATTATCATATGAGCAAATTAGATATCCTTAGTGGATGCTAATTTCAATCCACCTATTTTATAGATGTCTGCTCAGAGGCCTTTGAGACCTTCTAGTAAGGCTCTTGTTCCTTCTAGTCCTCCAGTTCCTCCTTTGGAATTAGTCACCAGATATCATCCTGCTGAATTAGTCAATCGTTACCAAGTTCTTGGTAATATTCCTAAACCTAGTTATACATCTACTTTGGCTACTGACCCCTTTGCCTCTTCCTCTCAGTCAGTTACTCCTTACTCTCCTAACCCTATTAAATCAGCCTGTTCTGATTATGTAAAATCCCATATAACTAATCTTTTTTTCAAAGAACCCAGTCACTCAAAAAATCATACCGTTCTTGATCTAGTAAAATCCTATTTTCCTCTTGGATGGCATTTTGTTCCTCTTTATCCAGAAAAGTCAATTACCTACTACAAAGACATCTTGTTTAACCGTCAGTCCATTGTTATTAAACCTATTTATGCTCGGACTTACACTAGTAAAATTGTGTACCATTCATTATATATTCACAAAAATTTTATCTACTGTTTTATGTATTAGTAAATTTCAAGATGATATTTTAAATCAAAAATTTTTACTTCGTGTTAATTGTAAATCTGCTAAATATGTTTTAGAAAAAGATGTTCAAAATCTTGCTAGTAAACAAATTTTTGCCCGCTGGCAATCTATCTAAAGTATTTTTGATTTTGATATTGAATATATATCTGGTTGTCAAAATTCTATTCTTGATTTTCTTACTAGAGAATTTTTACAGGGGGGATAAGAGATGGCAACTCCTTTTATTTCTTACCATAAATCACAAGTCACCTATAATCAAAACCTCATTCACCAAACTGCTTACCATATTGCTTGCCTTAAATTAGCCAAGAATCCTACTAAACGTGCTCAATTTATTCGATTTCACACCATTTGTAGTCACCGTAATCTATTGGCCCACTATATTAACTGTCCTGATTATCATATGAGCAAATTAGATATCCTTAGTGGATGCTAATTTCAATCCACCTATTTTACAGATGTCTGCTCAGAGGCCTTTGAGACTTTCTAGTAAGGCTCTTGTTCCTTCTAGTCCTCCAGTTCCTCCTTTGGAATTAGTCACCAGATATCATCCTGCTGACTGAATTAGTCAATCGTTACCAAGTTCTTGGTAATATTCCTAAACCTAGTTATACCTCTGCATTGGCTACTGATCCATTTGTCTCTTCTTCTTCGTCAGTTACTCCTTACCCTCCTAACCCTATTAAATCAGCTCGTTCTGATTATGTCAAATCTTATGCCACTAATCTCTTTTTCAAGGAACCCAATCACAAGAATACTCATATTATTCTTGACCTAGTTAAATCCTATTTTCCTCATGGATGGCATTTTGCTCCTTTTCATCCAGAAAATCAATCATCTACTACAAAGACATCCTGTTCAATCATCAATCCATTGTTATTAAACCTATTTGTGATTGGACTTACATCAGTAAAATTGTATACCATTCATTGTATATTCACAATATAATCTCTTTGAATGAATGGGGTCCTCCTTTTCAACTCCGAGATTTACCTGGTCATACAATTCAATATAGTTATTATGATTATATTGACGCATGGTTTAAAGTTCTCCTGCATCAAAATGAGTCAAACAGTTACTCTTGGTTCCTCTAATTTGATCATAAATTCAAGTCAGAATTCCCCACTTGGTTTCTCCGATGGTGGACTCAGTATGGGGCTATTAAAGATATCTTCCCCTCTACTTTGATTGAACAAATTAACTATTTTTCTACTATTTTTTTTATTCAATCCACAACAAAAGAAATTCCCTACATTGCTCATTTTTACATCCAAATACAAAGTCCCATGGATATTTAAATGGCAATATGCTATTTTTGATGACATAATCTTTCGTCAACACTTTGTTAAATGGTGGGATAACTTTAAAATTCCACGGATCATTGAACAAGTCCAAACAGAATTTCCAGTCAATATTCATGCTCCAACACCTGCCATGGTTAAAGCTCAGCAGAACCTAACTACTTCATTAACACAAGGAAGCCAACTTCCTCCAGTCAATCTTGGAAGCCCAACATCTAGTTCTTCCAAGTCTAAGTCAGCAAGGCCCTCAGCAAAGCCCAAATCTAATAAGGCAAAGTCAAAAACCAAGTCTAAATAGTCATCATCTCAGGCTAAGCCCAAAGTCAAGTCCAAGTCATCCAAAAATGAGCTCCTTCAAATTGCTCGCCTCCTCATGGCCCAAGCTAAGTCACAAACTGATGAAGATAGTTTAGAAGAAGGTTCAAATGGTTCAGACTCTTCTGAAGGTTCAACCAATCAAGATCCTTATGGGCCCTAGTTTCAAGATGCTCAGGACTCATATGCTTGATACAGTCATTGGATTCTATATAGCTATAATTATCAACTTCAATCAATACTCTTCTTTTGAGAAAAGCTGCTGATATATATATCCATATTGATTCCCTCAATCACATGTCTCCACCAAAAGCAATGAATAGTGAAAAAAGTCAAATTTATTGTTCACTATTCATCAAGAAAGTCAACTTTACTATTCATTATTTAGCAATCAAACAAATTCAACACAGTCAAAAGCAGCCATCAACTTTAGTCACTCACCGAAAGTTGCAGACAGCTCCATGTGCCTCTTTCACAGTCAGATTCCTTCACAAGGCTCATAGTACTTCTTTTCGTCTATAAAAGAGGCTCATCAGTCAAGAATAAGGCAAGGTTAGAAAACTTTGAGTGCTCATTCTCAAGAAAAATAGCTATCTTTGTAATTTTATTTTCAAATTCGTTTTCAATTTATGTATTTTGAAGAACTGTTTGCTTCATTCCAGTAAACAATTGTAAGCTTTAATTTATGTATGCTTTATTTTATTTTAATTTATAGTTTATTGATATTATTGTAAGTTTTAATTTAAAATGTTTAGTGTTGTTTCCTCCTTCCTGCTTCCACCTCCTTTTGGTGTCAGAGCCAAGTTGTTATTGGTTTGTGTTGATAATTGCAGTGCTATTTCTATATAATCAAACTCTGTTCCTTTGACTAAGTTTTAAATCAATACACACATTTTTAACCCTTCTTTTTGAATAGTACTGATGATATCACCATAGGTTAAATTATCATATTCAATTATTCCAGTAGGTTGACTAAGAACATCTCTAATTTTATGAGCAAAAAGACTAGGTAGACCATTAATAAAAAAAAAAATTCCAAAATGATTTAGTACAATCTTCGCGTAGCATTACTTTGGATGTAAAAACATCCTTATACCATCGGAAATCACTTAATGTTGGACAAGTAAGGTTACTAAGTTGATCATGTATTCTAGAATAGATATTAGTAGGCGTGCCAATAAAATGTCTAACTATAGTATAGATTAGGGTATTGATTCCATCAGGTTTGTAATAACCAATTGTTTCGTCAAATATGGGTAAATTATTTTCATCTTTTTGACTTGCATGTAAAATGGATTCCCTTTGATCTTTGGTGAGATATTTTTCCTACCAAGATTTTAACATACCAGTAAAACCAGAGGTTGTTAATGAAACAATTTCAGGTTGAGTATAATCTGGGTAGTTACTAAGATAACTATTGACAACCATAGATAAATGGTTTAATTTTTGAAGGATTTGATCTTCACTAAGACCATCTATATTCCATTTATATAATTTTTTAGCAGAAACAGAAAATTGATTATTAAGATTGATTTCTTCATATTGGAGATCAAGGGGAGTAGGTCTAGAGTACCAATTTTTTGTAAGAGTTGTCGGATTTACTTTAGGATAAGTAATGCGATTAAGATTAAAAGATTGAAATTGTTGAGCTAAAAGATTAATTTCATTGTCAGATGTGTCAATTGTTAGTTTAATACAGTAAGACCTTTTTCAGTTGAAGGAGAAGCGGCTTTTTCATTTGAAGGAGAGGCTAACTTAGTGAATAATTGTTCTATGATTTTAACAGTAGACCTATCCTGATCAGATTTGGGCTTTGCTGAGGGCCTTGCTGACTTGGGCTTGGAAGAACTAGATGTTGGGCTTCCAAGATTGACTGGAGGAAGTTGGCTTCCTTGTGTTAAGGAAGTAGTTGGGTTCTGCTGAGCTTTAACCATGGCAGGTGTTGAAGCATGAATATTGACTGGAAATTCTGTTTGGACTTGTTTAATGATCCGAGGAATTTTAAAATTATCCCACCATTTAACAAAGTGTTAACAAAAGATTATGTCATCAGAAATAGCATATTGCCATTTAAATATCCATGGGACTTTGTATTTGGATATAAAAATGAGTAATGTAGGGAATTTCCTTTGTTGTGGACTAAATAAAAAAAATAGTAGAAAAATAGTTAATTTGTTCAATCAAAATAGAGAGGAAGATATCTTCAATAGTCCCATACCGAGTCCACCATCAGGGAAACCAAGTGGGGAATTGTGACTTGAATTTATGATCAAATTGGAGGAACCAAAAGTGACTGTTTGACTCATTTTGATACAGGAGAACTTTGAACCAAGCGTCAATAAAATCATAATAACTATATTGAATTGTATGACCAGGTAAATCTCGGAGTTGAAAAGGAGGACCCCATTCATTCAAAGAGACTATATTGTGAATATACAATGAATGATATACAGTTTTACTGGTGTAAGTCCGATCATAAATAAGTTTAATAACAATGGATTGATGGTTGAACAGGATGTCTTTGTAGTAGGTGATTGATTTTTCTGGATGAAAAGGAGCAAAATGCCATCCAGGAGGAAAATAGGATTTGACTAGGTCAAGAACAGTATGAGTATTCTTCTGACTGGGTTCCTTGAAAAAGAGATTAGTGGTATGAGATTTGACATAATTAGAACGAGTTGATTTAATAGGGTTAGGAGAGTAAGGAGTAACTGACTGAGAAGAAAAGGCAAATGGATCAGTAGCCAATGTAGAGGTATAACTAGGTTTATATTAGTATCATTACTACTACTTTGAATCAGTAAAGTCTTGTCTTTTGGACTTTTGTGTAAAGCTTGAACATTTAAATTAATTTTAATACATTTGTAATAAATACGGTAATTTAATGCAATTTTATGAACTTTTTCTTTCATATTTGTAAAAGAACCATTTAACTGAACATTCAAAGTTAAAGCATCTAATATATGCGGATCTCTAAGAGTAAGAGTAAAATCAGGAAAAAAATTAAAATGAACGGGTCCTCGGTGGAGACCAGTTTCCATCATACCCATTAAACTATCATTACTGACTATTAGATTTAATTGTTTTGGTTTAAAAATAATGAATTACTAACTTTATCTGTGTCTTTCCAGTTAAATCAATCTCCTAATAACTCCTCTTCTAACATACCCAACTCAAATACCTCCTCTGATTACGATTCGCCTAGTGATACTTTTGATAGTAACGTTGAATTAGGATGTAATGATACTTGTTGTAAACCTATTAAACAAATCATTGTCCTTACTAAACAACATCAAGAAGAAACTGCTCTTATTGAATTAATTAGTAAATTAGATGATCCTGAATTAAAACAAAAATATACTGACAAATTACAAGCATTATTAATTAACAAAGATACTAAACTACAACATGACAAACCAATTATTAGCTTGACAAAAACTTTAGAAAGATTTAAAAATAAACAAAAAGAAGTCACTCTCCAAGATCTACAACAAGAAATTAATTAAATTAAACGTCTCATCAAAGATTTACAAAATAAAGATAAAATTTTAGAAGAAGAAATATCTGTACTAAAAATTAATAAAAGTTTAGACAACTTTCAACAGAATGATGCCATCTCTTTTAATAAATCTGAAGATACTAATGAAGATACTAATCCAGATAATATTCTGTTTGATAATCGATCCACTCCATCTGATAATCCTGAAAATAAAAGATTAAATCTTATCAATAAAATTAATATTCAAAAATGGCATTCAAAAATCAAATTGGTTGTCAATGATTTTAAGTTAGAAGTTATCGCATTAATAGATATTGGTGCTGATCTTAATTGTATTTAAGAAGGCTTACTCCCTACAAAATATTATTATAAAATTGGTGAACAATTAACTTCTGCTAATGGCAGCAAGACGCATATTAAATATAAATTACCAAATGTCCATATTTGTCAAAATAACGTTTGTTTCAAAACATCATTTGTTTTAGTCAGAAATATGACTGATAAAGTTATTTTAGGAACACCATTTATTTTTCTACTCTATCCATTCACCACTTCTAATCAAGGAATAACTACTCAAGCCTTTGGCCAAACCATAACTTTTAAATTTTGATCTCCACTTGACGTTAAAGAATTAAACCAATTAAAAGGCTGTTCTATTTCTAAAAGTATTAATCGATTAACTCGCCAGATTAGATATCTTAAAGAAGAAGTAAATTATAAAAGAGTTGAACAACAATTAACTAATCCTATTATTATTTCTCAAATTGAACAATTTAAACAAAAGTTAGAATCAACTATTTGTTCTACTTTACCTACTGCCTTTTGGCACAGGAAAAAACATATAATCACATTACCATATATTAAGGATTTTAATGAAAGACAAATTCCTACTAAATCTAGACCTATTCAAATGAATCATGAATTAGTTGAAATGTGTAAAAAAGAAATTAATGAATTACTACAAAACAAAATTATTAGTCATAGTAAGTCACCCTGGTCTTGTCCTGCCTTTTATGTCAATAAGAATGCTGAATTAGAAAGAGGACTTCCTAGATTAGTAATTAATTACAAGCCATTAAACAAAGTTTTAGAATGGATTCGTTATCCAATTCCTAATAAAAAAAGATTTAATTAAACGACTTAGCCAAGCTGTCATTTTCAGTAAATTTGATTTAAAAAGTGAATTTTGGCAAATACAAATTCACCCAAAAGATCGCTATAAAACTACTTTCACTACACTTTTTGGGCATTATAAATGGAATGTCATGCCTTTTAGATTAAAAAATTCTCCTAGTGAATTTCAGAACATTATGAATGACATTTTCAATCCTTTTAGTCATTTTTCCATAGTTTATATCGATGATATTCTCATCTTTTCTAAATCCCTTAGTGAACATTGGAAACATCTTACTGCTTTTTCCTATACCATTAAAACTCATGGTCTAGTCATTTCTGCTCCTAAGATTAAACTATTTCAAACCAAAATCTGATTTTTAGGATATGACATCCACCGAAATACCATTTTACCTATTAGTAGATCCATCGAATTTGTTTCTAAATTTTCTGATGAAATCTTAGATAAAACCTAGTTACAAAGATTCTTAGGATCACTTAATTATATTGCTGAATTTTACAAAGACCTTAGGAAAACCTGTCAACCACTTTTTGATTGATTGAAGGATAATCCTCCTCCTTGGTCTTCTACTCATACTGATATTGTTAAACATGTCAAACGATATGTCAAATCCCTGCCATGTCATGGTATTCCTACTGAAAATTCATTTAAAATTATTCAAACTGATGCATCTGATATTAGTTATGGTGGCATTCTTCTCCAGAAAGTTACTCCAACTTACATCAATTTTATCATTTTGTATTTCTACATCTTCTTCATTAATTACTAAACCTTGATTAGGCATTGAAGGCAAAGTTGTTGACCTAGAACTGACTGATAAGTTACTTCTAAATAATCGATTCATTTTTCTTTTTAATTAAACTGTTTTATAGGAATCTTAATACATTGTCTAAATTTATCATGTTTTCACATACGTTGTGTTCATACATACCCTATTCGAAAGACCCCTAAAATCCAACCTACCTAACCAAAGGACTTACCAAGGATTATCATATTAAAAAAATCAAATTATAAACAAAAAGAGATAACTTCAATCATACAAATCACAATTTTTTTAATGTTATCTAACTACAATCACATTTTTCTCATAATAAATAAATAATTGAAAAAAGGTGTAACAACCCTCACTTTACTCTAGTCATGCTTGCATGTATTTACATGATCTTGTCTTGTTAAGTTGCATTTTCAACCTTGATTTGTTTCGCATAAGTGTTGTTTGCATGCCTTGTTCCTTGCTTGGTGTGAGTTTAGCCGAGGTCATCTTAAACCTAGGTTACACCTTTGAACTTCTTACACCTAGGACCATCTTAGAACCACCTTGATTGACCTCCACCCTCACCCTGACATGTTAGCCGAGATGTCAATATCTAAACCGAGGTGTTCATCACCAAGGCCGAGATGTGTATTATCTAGGCCGGGATAATGATCTTGTCCCTGGACTGGTACGACCTAGACCGAGGTGTAGCATATCTAGGCCAAGGTATGGCATAGCTAGGCCAAGTGTTGTCCTTCCTAGCCGAGATTATTGAGACCTTACTTGCCGAAACTTTGTCCTAGCCGAGATCATTACCCGCTGAAGTGCCCTGTCACCTTACTTGTTGCTTACACTTTGTCATGCTCTTGTCTTATCAATCTATCACCTTTTTGAGGAGATCCAATCAGCCGTTGCCATATGTCCCAGCAGAGGGTTAAGTTAGCCGGTAGAGTTAGAAACATATCATTTTGTGTCATATCCTTTACATGGTAGGGAGAGAAGCTCTAGGAAGAGGAGAGGAAGTTGGAGTGAGAGAGAGCTAGATCCCAAGCTTGATCTTTAGAGTTTGAGCCGTTTAATTCGCGTTTTGAGGTTAGAATCTTGATTTACTCTTGTTATTCTTTATGTTGATCCAATTGCATTGCATGATCTAGCATGATTCATGAGCCATGCATTGATTTAAAGCTTGCTTTAGAAAGAGAAAATGATGTTCTCATGTTCTTGAGATAAAACCAAGTTTTGATCCGAAAGTTTGTATCAAGATCCATGTTTTTGTGTTTGTTTCCATGAAATCCTCAAGTATGGGTACCCAGGTCCATGTTTTCAAACTCATCTCATGAAAACTTAGATTTCGAATGAAGAAGTTATGATTTTAGCATTTCATGTTATGATTTTAGCATTTCATGTTCTTGTTCTTCATGTTTTTCAAGAGGGAAATCCAGATTTTCCCAGACTTCATTTCTTTGAATGTAGTCATCGGGAACACACCTTGGCCAAGGGGTGTGGGACCTTGGCCTAGACCTGGTTAGTACCCAGCATGTTTTCCCGAGATGAAAAGGCAGTGTTTTAACTTTCCAGCATGTTCTGCTTTGACTTGACCTAGTTTTGAAAGAAATGCCGAGATCCTTTCCTATCATGTAAAGCTTGTTTTAAAAATGCATTTCATATCCATCTTTGAGTATCTCTTCTTGTTTTCTTGAAGTGCATTCAGTAGACTTTATTATGTGTTTGTAGGACTTGCGCCCTTGCTTGTAATTCCTACACCCGAAGAACTATGTGAGTGGTATTTTTAATAAAGCTATTTTATAATGTTTTGATAAAAGCTTTGCTTTGATTGGTTTTGGAAAATTATTTGATCAAGCATGAATGATTGTCTCTAGTTTTGTATCATGTATTATATTTGTTTTGATGACATTCTGGGAAAGTCCTTAGTGCCAGGGGACTATAATGCAACTGCACCTTTGTTTTGAAAGTCCTTAGTGTCAGGGGACTATAATGCAACTGCACCTTTGTTTTGCCACTGACGGTTTTCCGCGTGGGTTTGTTTGTCCGGAATGTCATCCTTTGGTATTATATAGATGTTATTAACATCCAAGAAGCTTTGAAAGATTTGATAGATGAACTTGATTCATCCCTTTGATTTGTAAAGTTATGATATGTATTGTTTTGGAAAAAGATCTCGGATATCATTCATGCAAAACCTTTATTACTTATATCATTCACTGAGTATCCAAGCTCACCCTCTATATATATATATATATGTAGGTGATGAGCAGGAAGGCGGCGACGCCTAGATGATTAATTGCAACTTGTTTTGGATTCTCATTTTTGTAGCATCTTGAAGATCATGCTTCTTGGCTTTGTATTTCATGGATTTTGTTATGTCGGCTTGAGAAACCTTTTGATCAAGATGTATTTTGTACTTCATTTTATCGTATCCAAGTTGTAAACTATATTAAGTTGTATGTCATTTCATTTAATCTATGCACAGCTCTTATGGACTAATTAGATTTAAATTTATTGCTTCCGCACATGTAGGCCCCATATGTATACTCTGATTGTGTGTGAATCTTTGCAAGTTGGCCTTTGGTAATCTCGGATTACTGGCCATCACGGCACCATTCTACTAGGGGCGGAATGGGGTCGTGACAAAAAGAACCATTAAAATAGTAAATAAAAAAATTATTTAGAGCCATTGAACAAATTACAATCACATTTTTTCTTTTTGTGAGTGTTTATGTTTATCTAACTTCAATCATATTAAAAAATCAAATTATAAACAAAAGGAGATAACTTCAATCATATAAATCACAATTTTTTTTAATGCTATCTAACTACAATCATATTTTTCTCATAATAAAAAAAATAACTTTTAAAAAAGAACCATTAAAATAGTAAATAAAAAGATTATTTAGAACCATTGAACAAACTACAATTACATTTTTCTTTTTGTGAGTGTTTATGTTTATCTTACTTCAATCATATTAAAAAAAATCAAATTATAAACAAAAAGAGATAACTTCAATCACACAAATCACAATTTTTTTAATGCTACTAACTACAATCATATTTTTCTCATAACAAAAAAATAATTGAAAAAAAGAACCATTAAAATAATAAATAAAAAGATTATTTAGAAGTATTGAATAAATTACAATCACATTTTTCTTTTTGTGAGTGTTTATGTTTATCTAATTTCAATCATATTAAAAAATCAAAATATAAACAAAACGAGATAACTTCAATCATACAAATCACATTTTTTTTAATACTATCTAACTACAATCACATTTTCTCATAATAAAAAAAAATAATTGAAAAAAAGAACCATTAAAATAGTAAGTAAAAAGATTATTTAGAAGCATTGAACAAACTACAATCACATTTTTCTTTTTGTGAGTGTTTATGTTTATCTAACTTCAACCATATTAAAAAAATCAAATTATAAACAAAAGGAGATAATTTCAATCATACAAATCACAATTTTTTTAATACTATCTAACTACAATCATATTTTTCTCATAATAAAAAAATAATAATTGAAAAAAAAAACCATTAAAATAGTAGATAAAAATATTATTTAGAGCCGTTGAACAAGCTACAATCACATATTTCTTTTTGTGAGTTAACTTCAATCATATTAAAAAATCAAATTGTAAACAAAAGGAGATAACTTCAATCATACAAATCACAATTTTTTTAATGCTATCTAATCATCATCAATAATTAAAAAAATCAATCACAAATTAAGTCAATTGATAATTAAAAAATACAATAATTTATTTTTCAAAAAACATAGTGTGTTAAAAAGATCAATTACAATTATTTTTTTTTGTCAAAATGCAATCTAATCATCATTAATAATTGGTACATTATATGACCCTAATGAGTACAATCCATTTTGCTTTTCAAAAAACACAGTGAGTTAAAAATCAAATCACAAATTAAGTGAATTGATAGTTAAAAAAACACTATAATTTTTTTTTCAAAAAACAAAGTGAGTTAAAAAAATCAATTACAATTTTTTTTTTCAAAATACAATGTAATCATTATCAATAATTGGTACTTTAAAAATCAAATCAGAAAAAAAATCAAATCAAATCACAAATATTTGTATGCTGTCTAACTACAATAATATTTTTTTATATAAATAATTGTAAAGAAAAATCATTAAAACAGTAAATAAAAGATTAAATTACATTAAAAAAAAAGAACAATTGAATAAATTACAATCACATCACATTTTTCTCATAATAAAAAAATAAAAAAATGAAAAAAAGAACCATTGACTAACTACAATCACATTAAAAAAAAAAAAGAACTATTGAACTAACTACAATCATATTTTTTTCTTTGTGAGTGTTTTTGTTTATCTAACTTTAATCATATTAAAAATAAAATTAAAATAGTAAATAAAAATATTAAATAATATTAAAAAAAAATCATTGAACTAACTACAACAATCATATTAAAAAAGGAGCCATTGAACAACATACAATCACATCACATTTTTCCCATAATAAAATAAATAAATGGAAAAAAAGAACTATTAAACTAACTACAGTCACATTAAAAAAAAAACATTCAACTAATTATAATCACATTTTTCTCTTTGTGAGGGTTTATATTTATCTACCTTCAATCGTATTAAAAAGTAAAAAATAAAATTAAAATAGTAAATAAAAAAATTAAATAACATTAAAAAAAATCATTGAACTAACTACAACAATCATATTAAAAAAAAGAACCATTGAACAAATTACAATCACATCACATTTTTCACATAATAAAATAAATAAATAATAAAAAAAAGAACTATTAAACTAACTACAATCACATTAAAAAAAAAAGAATCATTCTCTTTGTGAGGGTTTATATTTATCTAACTTCAATCATATTAAAAAAATTAAATTATAATTTTTTATTCGCTGACAAATCACAAATTTTTTCATGCGCTATCGAACTACAATATTAAAACAGTAAACAAAAGGAAAAGGAAAAGGAAAAGTCAAGAAGGAGAAAACAAAAAAAAAGACTTACTGTTTGCATACATGGTCACTGAAGTTGAAAGTGTAGAAGTAAGAAGTCAAGTAGGAGAAAACAAAAAGGAGACACATTGTTTGCAATAGGTATGTGAAAAGTTAAAAAAAAGTGTGTGTATTGAAGAAGTTAAAAAGACTTAGAAGAATTTAATAAGTGTTTAGTTTTTTTTTTTTTAAAGAAAATCAAAAAAATTAAGAAATTAATGTTCATATATTGGAACTCCCACAAAACTTGTGGGTTAGAGATAGATATAAATAAATAGATAGATATAGATATAGATATTTATATTTGTTTTAAAAATTTTTTAATATACAAATTATTTGTTTTGAAAAAAGTACTGTAGTAATTATGAGAGAAGTCAAAAAATCTTGTGAGTTGAGAGAAGTTAATAAATGTTGAGATTAATTTTTTTTTTAAAAAAAATTAGAAAATTAAGATTGGCATATTGGAGCTCTCACAGGCTTGGGGGTTAAAAACCCCTTTTGCTTAAATAATTTAAGTTACATTTCTTTTGATTTCAATTTCATAATTAAAAATACAATATGAATATAATATAAACGCGGATTTCTAGTCTTTATAAATAAGAAGGTTTCAAAATATTTTCAAACTTTCATCATTTTCGTTTAATTTTTTTTTATCTAATTTGATTTTAAATTTAAATAAAAATTTTGATTTAATATGAATTACTTTAACTTTTTCGATAATTTTTTTTCAATTTTTAAAAGAACTTTCATTCTTATTCCAATTTTTTTTTTCTTTCCACTAATTTTGATGGAAAAAACATAATTTTCAACGTTTCATCTTTTTTAATTTTTATCAAATTATAATTTGATAAAAAAATATATTAAGAGTTGATGTAACGCCCTCAAAATAATAACATTAAACCCATCAATATAGGCATGCATTGATACATAAAAACTCCACATTCTTCTATTCATCAGAGTTCCATTACAAAAAGTATTACATGTTAACGACAAAAGCAAATGCCCTACGGGCTTACAGCTTTCCAAGTTAATACTTGGTTACAATAAAAGAGTACTAACTCATTTACACATTAAGCCCTTGGCTTGAATTTACATGTAATACATCAAAAAGAAATAAGACAACAAAAGTGTATCCGCTTCTAGCCTCTCAAGCTATGTGCTTGGAGGTGGCATGCTACCTGTACCTGAAAATGATATTCCCATATAGGGTGAGCCACAGCCCAGTAGAAATACGCTAAACCAAATATGAACAATGACTAAAAGATTAGCAGTTGATAGATGGCCAACAGAGATACTTTCGCTTATAACACTTTACAGTTTCATGACATAAATGTCCATGTTCCAATTCCTTTCAAATTTCAATTTATAACCTTGGCTCAGAACCTGGCCAAACAACTCATATGAGACAGTAACTCATATTAAACACTTTTGGCTCAGAACCTGGCCAAACAACTCATATGAGACATTAACTCATATCAAACACTTCCCATTTCACAATAGATAAGCATATTAGCTATATCACACAACAATAGATAAGCATACAAGCTATATCATCACTTCCACAGATATGCATATGAGCACTATCACACTTCCAATGACAAGCATATGAGCTCTGTCAACACATTAATAGATAAGCATATGAGCTCTATCTATGGAGTCCATCCCCTATCTCCTCCCAACACATCCGGTTTAGAGGTCCATCCCCTATCTTCCCCTAAACCGTGGAGTACATCCCCTATCTCCTCCAACACAACACAATGCATATAAACAATAATTATACACATTATCACACAACACATAAATTTAACGTGTTCTTTCAATCATCATACTCAATGACTCATTCCAATGATTAGTTTCTGTGTGCCTAATCATCATGCATTGTCTACAACAATCAAGACTATCCTCCACCGATAGCCCAAAGCAGTTATTTCTATACAAAAAAAATAAAATAAATGCAACAATGGATATACAATCAACATTTCAACCAGGTGAGCGATAAATAATCCAACTACACCCCTTAACCCCTTTCCCTTTCCAATTTCCACATTCTCAATTCAATTCCTCATTTCCAACAATTGATTATACAAATTAATCAACCAATGTAATTAGGGCATTTTCCATAATTAACATTACAACCCTTAGGTTCCATTTTCATTAATGTTTTAACATTAATCTCACTTTTTCCATGCCAAACATGCATCTAGGCTTTATATAGCTAAAACCCCCAACTTTTGTAAATTTACACAAAAGCCCCAAACTTTCACAAAATTATCAAACCAACCCCAACATCTCAAAATACTAAAATTTAAAGACAAAGCTCATAGTAAGGAGTAGGTTATCCCTACCTCAAAGAATGACACCCAACCAAGAAAATGATGGAAATGAAAATGCTCCAAACCACAAACTATTCGGATCAAAAGATAGCCCTCGACGATCAACAGCTTTTTTGTAAAGGCCAAAGGTGAGGAAATCACTCCTACTAGATCAATACCTAGAGAGAAGGTAGAGCTCTAGAGTGAGAGGCTCAACAATGGTGTTTTTGAAAAAGTAAGAGAGAGAAGAGAAGTGGAAAAAGTGATTTAAAAGATCAAAACACGGTGCTTTAACCCAGTCGCCCTGCTCGAGCGTCCAACGCCCCGCTCGAGCGTCACTCACAGACTCCCGCTCGAGCGTCAACAATCCCGCTCGAGCGGCGGATACACACTTCCAAAACTTTTACAGAACCAGGTCTCCGCTCGAGCGCCAACTCTCTCGCTCGAGCGTCACACACAACATCCCGCTCGAGCGTACAACACTGCAGAGGAGATACTGGAAGATGGAAAACTACGCTCGAGTGTCGAAAACCCCGCTCGAGCGGACAGACAACAACGAAGGGCCCGCTCGAGGGTCAAAATCCCCGCTCGAGCGTGAAGGCCAAAATCTGGGCAACTACTCTTGGTTTTCAAGTTCAACCAACCTGTTTCAAACCTGCCCAACACAACCCAAGACTCGAACACAAGGAGTAAAGGATGTAAATAAGACACACACAACAACTAACTCCACGGAACCTAAGTCCGGATACAACAATTAAAAAAAAGGAAAACCAGGATCGCTATAGTTGAAGATTCTCTTAATTGGAATTATAGTGAAATAACATTTTGAAATAGTCAAAGTTTGTAACGCCCTCAAAATAATACATATAAACCCACATTCATGACATCCATAAACATAAGAGAATAAAGCATATTTCATTTATCAGAGTATTCATTACAAAAGTATTACATGTTGACAACTAAAATAAATGCCCTACGGGCTTACAACTTTCCAAGCCAACACTTAGTTACAAAAATGAGAGTACTAACTCAAAACACATTAAGCCCTTGGCTTGAATTTACATGTAATACCAAATAACAAAAACAACAAAAAGAGTCTTCAACTCCCAGAACCTCCCAAGCTACGTCTTTGGAGGTAGCATATCACCTGAACCTGAAAATGATGTCTTATATAGGGTGAGCCAATGCCCAGTACAGATATACTAAACCAAGTATGAGAAATAACTAAAACATTAGCATTTGATAAATGGTTAACACTTGTAAACCAACTTACAACACTTTCCAATTCAATGACAAATACAACCGTTTTTCATTTTACTTTCCTTTACTTATCCAATTCACATTCATAAACCTGGCTCATTATCTAGCCAAACAATTAAGTGAGATTACAACTTATATTAAGACGCTTCCATTATTCACAATTCACATGAGACTACAACTCATATTGAAACACTTCCATACTTCAATTATCTACGTTATGCAAATGTAATCAAGATTTCGAGACTTTCACCCTGGACACTCCGGCCAACTTAGTTATCAATGGAGTCCATCCCCTATCTCCTCCCAAACAGGTTTGAGAGTACATCCCTTATCTCCTCTCAAACCATGGAGTACATCCCCTATCTCCTCCCACACAATATACATATACAATGTATTTAAACACTTATCATATACAATGATCAATCAATACACATATTCGATGTATTATTCCAACCGTCATATTCGATGTCATATTCAATGTGATTAGTTTCAGATTTCCCTAATCAACATACAGTGTCTACAACAATCAAAACTATCCTCCACCGATAGCCCAAAGCAGTTATCTTTAAACAAATAATAAATTTATCGAACGGATAAAATATCAACATTGTCATAGGTAAGTGATTAATCAATCCGACTACACCATTCAATCTCATAAATTCCCAATTTCATGATTTCCAACTCAATTCCATATTTCTCCAAATTAATTATTCAATATAATTAGGGCATTCTCCCCCCTTTTTCAAATATCAACCCTAAGGTTCAATTTCATCAATTTAACAACAATAATTCCATTTTCCAAGGTCTCACTTACACATGGAGTTTAACAATTTAAAACCCCTTTTTATAACTTTAAAACAAACCCTAACTTTCCCAAAATTACCATAATCCACTAACTAATCAAAATGACTAAAATTTATGTCAAAACCCATAAGAAGGAGTAGGGTATCCCTACCTCAAAAGAAGAGACCCAAAGGAGAAGACGAAGAAAACTCGACATGCTCCAAACCCAAAGATTTTCGAATTAAAACGTATCCCACACCAAGCTTCACCTTTCTTACAAAGGGATTAGGGTAGGAGACTACTAGAACATGGAATATTTGCAGAGAGAAGGTATGTGTAGAGAGAGAGGGAGCCGGATCTAGGGTTCGAGATGTAAAGTGGATCAAAAAGTGATGAAGGAGACTGCTGCTGCGAAATGATATATTCGAGACTCGCTCAAGCGAAGGAGTGGTCGCTTGAGCGACCAGACACAAAGAAACATCGCTCGAGCACCCAAAGCCTCGCTCGAGCCAACAATTCGAAGCTTCAGCTTTGGAACCCAGAAGCACGCTCGAGCACAAGAATGCTCGCTCGAGCGAAGAAACCCAAAACATACAGCTCGCTCGCCCGAGGAAAGAAAAGCTCACTCGAGCCAAGAAATGCGACCTTCAGGTCCAAACTAGACGCAGACGCAAGCTCGAGCGCAAGACTTCTCGCTTGAACCACCAGACATACCACTCAACTCTCGCTCGAGCGAAGGAACCCTGCCTCGAGCGAAGGAACTAAAACACAAAGTTCACTCGAGCGACAAAAGCCTCGCCCGAGCGAAGACATCAAAAATTGGGCAACAACACCTTGTTTCTAATCCCAACCAACCTGTTACAAACCTGCCCAACACATCCTAAAACTCATGTACAAAGAATTAAAGAACGGAAATGAAACATATACAACAACCAACATCCACGGAACCGAGTCCGAAATACAACAACCAATGGAAGAAAACCAGGATCGCTATAAAGTTTGAGTGTGTGGTTAGTTGAAATGTATAATTTAATTAAGGGCAAATTACACAAATAGTCCCTATAGTTTGGGACTTGTGTCACTTTGGTCCCTGACTTTTCAATTGTGATACATTTGACCCTAAATTTTGAATCTTGTTCCAAATAAGGACAATTGAAGTTACCATTGTTTAATTTCAAGGGCAAAATCGTCAATTTAATAAACTATAAAATAATTTGACAAAAATAAATATTAAAAAAATATTTATAATTTTTTAAAAATTATTTTTATCCACCAATGATAAAATTATGTAAAATTGATAAAAAATAATAAAAATTACATGATTAATTTTTTTAAATTAATTTTACATGATTATCATCCAAACACATAATAAAAATTAATTTGGTAAAAATAAATAAATAAATCTTTAAAAGATTTATCAATTTTACACAATTTTATTTTTAGTGGATAGAAATAATTTTTAAAAATTCAAAAATATTTGTTTGACATTTATTTTTATCAAATTAGTTTATATTTTATCAAATTGATGATTTTACCCTTGAAAAATCTAATAATATTTTCAATTGTCCTTATTTGGAACAAGATTGAAAATTCAGGATCAAATGTGTCACAATTGAAAAGTCAGGAGTCAAAGTGACACAAGCCCCAAACTATAGGGATTATTAGTGTAATTCACCCTTTAATGAATTTTGTTATCATATTTGTATAAAAATTGACACTTATGATTACATCATTATAAGTTGGATTATTGAAAAAAATTTGGGATGTCAAACATTTTCTATTTGTAAATATCCTACATATTAAAAAATAAAAAGAAAAAAGAAAAAGAAAAAGAATGTGTAGTTTTTTGATATGTGTTTATCAGTTTTATTTATTTATTTATTTATTTATTTTATGGACATAAATAATTAATGTTTCAATTTAAAAAATTTAAAAGTAAAAAAAAAATAGATTGGGTTTTTTAGAGATAAAAGAAACTATCCAATTCTTCTATATACTATCATGATGGACTATTTTAATCACATAAAAAAATAGAAATTATATTTAGAGATTATTCCTATATATTATGCTATTATATACAACTATAACTGTAACAAATTAACTATAATATATATGAAAAGTAATATTAAGTTTTCATTTTCAATTAATTGAATTATAATTAACAAACTAACAAATAGTATTAATGGTCTAATGGGATAGAAAGAAGATAAAAATAAAGAAAACAATGATATTTAAAAGTTTTAAATTTACCTAATTATACAAAAATCTAATGTTATAGTAAAATCTTGAATTCTCAATAAAATTTTCACATTTTTTATAAAATAAAATGACAATAAAAAATAAAAAATTTGACACCATTTTTTTACTTCAATTTTATGGTCTTCATTGAATAAAACAAAATCCGATCAAAATCCTTGGCATGGAATGGACATAGATATTTCAATTGCAAATATAATCACCAATAATTATTCTCTATCATGCAAACTTATAAATAAACACATAAATCTCACTAAAATTGAAACCAAAATCAAACCAACAGTGGAGAAAGAAAATCACAAAGGGAAAAATAAAATTAAAAAATAAATAAATTATAGAGCAGAGAATGTTACCTCCAATAACTTAAACGTTACCTAACGCAATCCGTTAGGTCCTCTGCCAGTGCTTGCGAAGTTTAGGAGTTGGGATAACTAATCAGATTATTCTTTAAATAAGGCTTGAAAATTGATTAATTTTTCTCATTAAGTGATTTAAAATTTTGATATATATACATCAGAAAAATAGATAATTATATTACTAAATTATAATTCAAATTTAGATATTGTCATATTTTTTTTAGTTTCATATCTAAATTCTTATCTTTTTTATTTTTGTCTGGTTTCTATTTTTTTTTTCAATTTATTTAAGATGGAGTTGTGATGTTCTATATATTTTTTAAATTTAATTTATCTGTGATTTCCATTTGTTTTTAATTATTATTATTTAGGTAAGTTATGATGTGAGTTAGATATGTGACAGACATGTGAGTTTTATTGATTTAAAATATAATGGTGGGAGATATTTTCAAATTAGATTAGTTTAGATAAACTTTAAAGATTTTTAAAACTTAAAATTGGATATTGAGATGTAAAATAAATATTTTAACTAAATAAATAAAAATCAAATTTATTAATTTTATCTGTTTGTATATTTGATTTTTAGTTATTTATTTATTATTTAATGTTATAATATAATATATAAGATATAGATAGATATCTACAACTTTCATGAAAAATATTATTTTAGATTAGTTTAGATAACCTTTAAAGATTTTTAAAACTTAAAATTGGATATTGAGATGTAAAAGAAATATTTTAACTAAATAAATAAAAATCAAATTTATTAATTTTATCTGTTTGTATATTTGATTTTTAGTTATTTATTTATTATTTAATGTTATAATATAATATATAAGATATAGATAGATATCTACAACTTTCATGAATTTACAACTTTCACAAAAGCTATTATTTGATTTTTTGGAAAAGAGAGAATGAAGGCAAGTTTTAATATTTTATTTTGGAAATTGGTGAGAGAGATTAGGATGGAGAGATTATAAAATATTTTTATTATTAAATAAATAAATCAATCAATGGTTTTTTTAATCTATTTTATAAATTAAAAGATCAATAATTTTAGAAAATTGATTAATTTGTCTCATTAAGTGATTTAAAATTTTGATAGATATACATAAAAAAAATAAATAATTATATTACTAAAACTTAATTCAAATTTAGATGTTGTTATACCTTTTTGAGTTCCGTAGCTAAATTCTTATCTTTTTTAGTTTTGTGTGTAACCATAGTGTATGTGAGAAATTGAAAAGAGTGCTGCAGTAATTATGAGAGAAGTCAAAAGGTTTTTGGGTTGGGAGAAGTCAATAAATGTTGAAGTTTTTTTTTTAAATAAAAAATTAGAAAATTAGGATTAAGACATTGGAGTTCCTACAAAACTTGTACATTAGAAACCCATTTTTTCTTATATAATACTAGCCTATCACCCGTGCTATGCACGGGATAATTATAAATATTTATATTTGTTTTAGATTTTTTTTAATATTAAATTATATTGGTATGTGATTGGTGGGTAAATTAGGACCTAATTTTTTTAATATTTTAATATTTTTAAATTTTTTGGTTCATCTAATCTATACTATATATTATAGCAAATGGGCCTTTCGTGAGAAATTTTATGGGAGCTCCAATACTTCTAACCAAATTTGTGAATTAAAACATAATTAAAAAAATTCTATTAGCTAATCCATTAAGCCAATAATTATAAAAAATAATAATTATTGCATGATTTATACTTTTTAAAAGGAAAGATAAAAGAATCTCCTTCCTCAATTGGCAAAATCTATTATCTCTCATAAAAAAAAATCAAAAGGAAATATTAAGTGAGTTCCAAAATTAATCTAACATTTTTAATTTTATGATTTTTAAAAATTAGAAAATACATATATGACAAAACTGGGGTGAAACATCAATAAATCCCAAATAATAATCTTATGAATTATTTGGTCTTCTTTTTTTTTCATAGACCCAAAGATTTCATTCAAGTGTGAATTACATATAGAGTCAAATACAAATGCGCGTATTATGTGTTGAGAGACAAATGTGAATTTTCTCATAATGTCAAAATTACTAAACGTAACACTTAAAAAAAATTTCTTAGTGTACTTTTATCAAACATAACATTCCAATATAACACTTTAAAAACATAACACTCAATGTAAAACATTTAAGAATTCCTTAGTGTACCCTTTTCAACCGTAACAACGTAACATTCAAAAAAAATTTTGCTTAATGTATTTTTCTTAAATGTAACACTCCAATCAATGTAACACACAAAATTCTTTTGTGTATTTTTTCCAAATGTGATATTCCAATGTAATATACTAAGAAACTCTTTGGTGTATTTTTATCAAACGTAACAACGTAACATTTCAAACAAAACTCTTTAGTATATTTTTTCCAAACATAACATTTCAATGTAACATACCAAAAAACTCCTGAGTTTACTTTTCTCAAACATAATAATGTAACATTCCAAAGAAATCCATTAGTGTATTTTTTCCAAACATAACATTTCAATGTAACATACCAAAAAACTCCTGAGTTTACTTTTCTCAAACATAATAATGTAACATTCCAAAGAAATCCATTAGTGTATTTTTTCCAAACATAACATTTCAATGTAACATACCAAAAAACTCCTGAGTTTACTTTTCTCAAACATAATAATGTAACATTCCAAAGAAATCCATTAGTGTATTTTTTCCAAACATAACATTTCAATGTAACATACCAAAAAACTCCTGAGTTTACTTTTCTCAAACATAATAATGTAACATTCCAAAGAAATCCATTAGTGTATTTTTTCCAAACATAACATTTCAATGTAACATACCAAAAAACTCCTGAGTTTACTTTTCTCAAACATAATAATGTAACATTCCAAAGAAATCCATTAGTGTATTTTTTCCAAACATAACATTTCAATGTAACATACCAAAAAACTCCTGAGTTTACTTTTCTCAAACATAATAATGTAACATTCCAAAGAAATCCATTAGTGTATTTTTTCCAAACATAACATTTCAATGTAACATACCAAAAAACTCCTGAGTTTACTTTTCTCAAACATAATAATGTAACATTCCAAAGAAATCCATTAGTGTATTTTTTCCAAACATAACATTTCAATGTAACATACCAAAAAACTCCTGAGTTTACTTTTCTCAAACATAATAATGTAACATTCCAAAGAAATCCATTAGTGTATTTTTTCCAAACATAACATTTCAATGTAACATACCAAAAAACTCCTGAGTTTACTTTTCTCAAACATAATAATGTAACATTCCAAAGAAATCCATTAGTGTATTTTTTCCAAACATAACATTTCAATGTAACATACCAAAAAACTCCTGAGTTTACTTTTCTCAAACATAATAATGTAACATTCCAAAGAAATCCATTAGTGTATTTTTTCCAAACATAACACTCCAATCAATATAACATACAAAAACTCCTTAGTGTA
>NW_021027074.1:328397-339871 GCF_004153795.1 Camellia sinensis | reverse complement strand
TTCCTTTGGTTATTATAATGTTGTTTGTGGTATGTTGAATTTGTGTAATGAACTGCTGTTTTCCTCTGTTCAATGTTGGTATTACTGATGATGTCCATTAGAATTCCGCCTAGCATTTACGTTACTCTTCCAATTTCCTCCTACCTAATCTTGGGCCTGGTTAGTCAACTATCCTTTTGGTTCAATTTTGGTATCTCATTATACATAATGGTCAATATTACATCAGACTTGCGATAATATTGCGATTGACTTGTTTGTCTAAAATTGTCTAATCGTTAATACATCTCTTTTGTAATACAATCTCCCTTATCTCCTGCCCTTGTGCCAATGTCAGATTTTGTTAATGTCGCTGTTGAGTTGTGATGGTGATGAATAATTACATTCCTGAACATAATGCCAAATATTTACATTCTAACATCAAACATCAATGTCAATATTCACCTCCTGTTATCAATGGAATATGATGTAGATATTAACAAAGTTGTTAGTATTGTTGCTTGTTAATGTAGAGCACCTAATCTTGGATGGTTGTCAACCCTTTTTTGGTTCAATCTGAATTTTATTGTACATAATGTCAATATTTACATCAGATTGTTAGATATTGATAATGACTACAAACCGATGGTAAGCCTTACATCAATTTGTACACATCTTCCACAATCATTATACACACCTAAATTTCAAATTCTAACAATAACAACTTTGTATTTTTAGGGTGGATTATGGGCCTGCAGTGTGTTACATCATCAGGGCACATGTATGCTGTGAGGAAATTGTTGACAACCTTAATCGCTTTGAATTGTGTCGAATAAGAGACTCATTATACACATTTTTCTGAATCACACAAAGACAGTGCAATATGAAAACCTATAGGTGGGGGTGTCTACTTATAATTGTTATCCATAACTGTTATCCACATTTGAGACAATTTAGTATCAACAGTTTTGACATATTGGAGCAGACTAGCTTAAGTGTAAATCAATTCTGTATCAATGCTTGTACTCCAATTTTTCATTCAATATATGTATATGCATTTTGAGGCCTATTTCGTGTCGATCATTCACATGGATGTGAATATTACTTAAAATATTATTGTAACACAATGTGACTTATGTGAATATCATATTTCTTAGCACATAAGTGAATATTCGCAGCAAATAATTTGCTGATGTTAATAGTTACAAATGATGTGAATATTCACATCATATGTTTTTATGTTGTAAATGGTAACAGGCATGTCAACATTCACACCGCGCCCATGCATACATCATAATATACACAACAACATCCCGTTTTGCTATCAGAAAACGCTCACAATGACAATTCGTAATATAAATCTGAATATTCACATCAAATGATTTGGTAATGTGAATCATTACAATGATATAAATATTCATGTTAACTACTTTGATGCTGTCAGTGGTAACAAGAATGTGAATATTCACATCAAATAGCATATTGCAGATGATGTGAATATTCACATCATATGTTTTCATATTGTAAATGGTAACAGACATGTCCATATTCACACCGCGCCCATGCATGCATCATAATATACACAACAACATCCCGTTTTGCTAGCAAAAAACACTCACAATGACAATTCATAATACAAATCTGAATATTCACATAAATGATTTGGTAATGTGTTGGTAATGTGAATGGTTATAGTGATATAAATATTTATGTTAACTACTTTGATACTGTCAATGGTAACAAGAATGTGAATATTCATATCACACACATGTATGCCTCACAATATACATGACCGGGAAAAACCGATATCCCCATATAACCAACCAAAATTTAATTTAGATAATGATGTTGAAAGCAAGAAATAGATCATACAATCATTCATATACATTCACATTCTTAATGCGATGTGAATATTCACCACATTCAAAAAAATAGATCCATAACTCAACCACATAACCAACCAAAATCTATAACCCCATACAACCAAAAAAAACTTACATGCCCATTAATTCTAGAAAATGAAATTGGAAGCAAAAAACAGAACATACAACCCTTCATATAAATCCAATCACAAATGACATGCATCCATTACATACTAACCTTAAGACAGTGTAATCAAATAGAGCACAATATTCGTCTTCTTCAAACAGAGCACTACTTGTTCTCTTCTTTGATCAATATTTAACTTCGCAACAATGTAAACAAACAGAGCACACTATTTGTCTTCTTCAAACATAAGAGAAACCCTAACACTATCAAGAATCACACAGCACATCAATTCACAATGACATTGAACCTACATAACAACCAACGTGGGGAACTGCCAAAACATAATTATAGTATTTATTTTTTGCTGTGTAATATATAACAATATTAAATATAAGGGTATAATAGTTTAAAAAAATAGTGTAAAATAAGAAAAAGGACTTTATAGAATAAAACTATAAATACATAGGAATATAAATTTCTTTCATGGACTTCTTGGGTTAAAACACTCCTAAATGGGATTTATCAATAAAAATCCCATTTAAATTTGTCATGGTTATAATAGTAGGCAATCGCGATTGGTAGCTCGAAATCAACACGGCTCGAATGGCCCGAGTCCAAACGACGTTGTTTTCGATTTTTTTTTTTTTTTTGCTCTTTGAAGATGAAGAACAGAGAGAGAAAGAGGAAGCTGGGTTCATCTTCATCAACAACAACACAGAGAGAGGAACAGAGTTCATTTTCATCATCAACAACACAGAGATCTTCATTAATATCAACAGATCTTCATTATTTTCAGTTAATTTACAAGTTCGTCAAAGTAAAGGGGCTTGCGTTTTTCTAGTTTGGGCTTGCGTGTTTCATTATTTTTCTGTAAGATCTTCAGACAAAATTAAAATTAGTAAACTCTTTATAAACATGCAAGCCCACAAATTCACGCTTTATTTTTTTTTTCGTTGTTTTTCTGAAGACAAAGAAGAAGGGAGAAGAAGAAGAAGGGTCTGCTACGCTGGGTCTGCAGATCTTGTTCATCATCTTCATCAACATCAACATCAACATCAACATCAACAAATTACAACAACAACATCATCATCTTCAACATCATCATCATCTTCATCAACAAAAAAAAAAAAAAAACTTGGTCTTCAGATCCAGATCAACATTATCATCATCAATAATTTTTTTTTTCCAGATCTAGATCTACTTAGAAAAAAAAAAAAGTTTGAAAGAGGAGATCAGGCCGTCGATCGTCGCCACCATCACCAACCGCCACCATCGGGCCGTCTTCTCTCCTCTCTTTTCTTTCCTCTTTGTCTGTGTTTGAAGGAATGAAAGGAAAGAATGAAAAGGAAAGAAAAAAAAAAAAAAAAAACACTTTCGGGCCATTCGAGGCGGACAAAATTTGAGTTACGAGTCATTTTTGTAATAATAGGTGTTTGTCTCCTCAAAAAAGTCTTCCCATAATTTTTAACAATTCTTTATTTTCCAAGCCACTTCAACTTATATAAATTCAACACCAAGCCTCTTTCTCCCAGTATCTCTCCCATTCATTCATTCAATGAATCATTCTCTCCCAAAATGGAACACTTGAGACCTTTTGTGATCACTAACCTTTCTGCAATAGAACTAGTAGACATCAGGCTCTTCGGCAGGATGAAAGTCTACGCCGTTGTCTCCATCTCCGGTGGACCTCCAACGGGCTATAACACGGAGTTCACAACCCATGTCGATATGGAAGGAAACAACAATCCCAAATGGAACACGGTCATGGATTTCAGACTCCATGACCCATCTCTCCGAAACAACCTCCTCTATCTCAATTTCAACTTCCGTTGCCGTCGAACCTTGGGTGACAAATTCATCGGCCAAGTCAGTGTCCCCATCAATCCCCTCCTCGCCATGATATCTGGTAATAGGACCGCTTCTCAGGCTGTCCGGTATCCAGTTACGACGTTGTCTGGGGAGATGCATGGCTTTGTAGACTTCTGTTTCGGATTTGGGAACCCAATTCGTCCATTGGGACCGCAACAAGCGGCTCCGCAGTGGCAGCCACCAGCAGTAGATGTAGCGTCGAAGGCCCAAGTTGAAGTCAACTACTGGCAGAGTTATTATACAAGTGAGCCACAGACACTGCAAAACCAAGTCAATTATGGTAGTAATGCTCAGGCCAGTGATGATCAAGCCAATCAGTTTGATGATGATGATCAGGCCAATGATGATCAAGCCAATCAGTTTGATGATGATGATGGTGATCTGTGAAATCCTGTATTTGTAAGATGTTAATATTTTAGTGAGTGGGTATTATGAAATCCTGTATTGGTAAGATGTTAATATTTTGAAAAATGATTTAGAGCACTAAAAGAAGAGCACTAAAAGGCCATGTTTGTTTGGGCGGACTGGATTAGCATTCCCATGACTAATAGTCCTAGGACTACCAATTGGTTGGATTATGTATCCTATCTTAACTAATAGTCAAGTTTAAAATAATTAATCCGTACTTCAATTGTTTAACCAAACATCGGATTAATAATTTTATTGGACTATTAATCCAATCCCAAGCTCATGTCCATCCAAACAAACATGACCAAAGAGTATTAAATTGTCCTTTTCCTCTTTGTGTTTTGTCTTTTTCCTCTTTTCTTTCTATTTTAATTTTTTTTTAGGCATGCCACGCCATTAGAGCGGCTTTTAGTGGTCTTATTTTAGTGGTCTGTATCATAGTTGTAATATTTTAGTGAGTGGTATTAATGATTCGTTATAATAATAGTAGTAAGCTTTTTAGTTCGAAAATCTTGTTTATTTGTTTATATTTATTTTATCTTTTTATATTATTTTATTATTATTCATCTGTTTTTGAAAATAAATTGGGATATTTATACACAAGTCTTAATTTATAAATTTATATTCCATTAAGTTTTAATTACGATTTTTAAAATTTTTAAGTCTCATTAAATTTTTAATAGTCGAAATTGTCTTTCAAACAATGATTGTTCATCATTTTTGATTATCTATAAAGGAACATGATAATTTGACATTTATTTTGATTTTCAAAATTTTGAAATATTAACTTTCAAATTGAAAAACTAAAAAAAAAAAAATTATGTGAAAGAAAAAAACTAATACTTGAAAAAATTGAATTATTTTTTTTGTAAAACTGAAAATTTTGTGTATATAAAAGAGTATGATGATGGAACATTGATGTGCAAAATTGAAAAAAAAATAAATTAAAAAAGTGATAATATTCTCAGTTTTAAAACAGAAAAAAACTGATAATATTCTTGATTTTATTAGATAGTTAAATCAAACCAATAAGTAGAAGGATAAAAACGTTTAATCTCATATTCTGTTTTTTTTTCATCAATTAGTAAAATAATTATCTGAAACATTACTATGTAAAAATTGATAATATTATTAATTTTACTAAATAAGATTTATTAATTTAAAAAACCTTAAATAAAATCTGTACTATCAGTGGTGTTTGGGAAGTTTGTGTGTTGGGTTTTTTTTTTTTTGATTTTTTCCACTAAAAGACAAACTTTTTGCAAAATCAAAAAAAATAAAATAAATCCAAACAAAATATCATATTCAATTCCATAATCATTTTATTTTTTCTCTCACATCCAACCACAAAAAAATCAATCTTTCCAAATACTAAAAATTTTTTCTCCAATAATATCTTACAACTAAAAAAATTTATATAAAAACTCACTTCCCAAACACTCACATAATATTTATAAATAAATTTTTTAGATAATTAACTCAAATAAATTTGGCCCCATTACCCATAGTTTCCCGCGTCCGGATCCTCTAGGGTGATTCCCTGAAGTGATCCTCTAGAGTGATAATTTATGATGCAACACGTGTCCAATTAATGAAATCAATGGTTGAGATGTTCCCTCTCCAAAACGACGTCGTTTTGGTTTTGAATTTTTTTTTTTTCCCCTTCTTTCCCTTCCACTTCTCGTTTCTCTCTCAAAGGTTGAACCAAACCTATAGAGAGAGAGAGAGAAAAAGAGAAATAGAGAAGGAAGAAGAGAGGAAGAGGAGGAGGAAGATGTTGATGTGATGATGATCCACACCGGAGCTGTTATCACCGACGGGTACAGATCTGCGTTGATGATGATGATGTGTTTGATAGCTTTAACAGAGGGAATTCATTTGGGTCTTCATGAGTTCGAATTTTTATTTCAATTTTAAGCTTCGAAATTGATCTTCGTTTTTTGCTATGTTGGGTTCATATGGTTTCTCTGCAAATCCATCCTATTTCATTTTTCAATTTGTTTTTTATTTTTTATTTCTTGGGTGAATAATGAGTTTGAATTTTCATTTCAATTTTTGAAGCAAACTCTGCAAAAAAACTGCAGAGAAAAGATGGAGGAGCTTTGAAATCGATCTTCGTTTTTTTTGCTATGTTAGTTTAATGGGTTTGATCATCTTTGTAAAATCTCTATATGTCCTTGAAACAAACTCTGCAAAAAAAAATTGCAGAGAAAAGATGGAGGAGCTTTGAAATCGATCTTCGTTTTTTTCGCTATGTTAGTTTAATGGGTTTGATCATCTTTGTCCAATCTCTATATGTCCTTGAAGCAAACACTGCAAAAAAATTGCAGAGAAAAGATGGAGAAGATTGATTCCACTCTATATGTCCTTGAAGCAAACACTTCCAAAAAATTGCAGAGAAAAGGTGGAGAAGATTGATTCCACGGGTCTAGAGAGAAGAAGGAGATTCTCTCTCTAACCCATTCCTTCCTCCTTCCCGATCTGCCAAAAAAAAAAAATCAAAACCAAAACGACGTCATTTTGGAGAGGGAACATCTCAACCATTGATTTTATTAATTGGACACGTGTTGCATCATAAATTATCACTCTAGAGGATCACTTCAGGAAATCACCCTAGAGGATCCGGACGCTAGTTTCCCATCATTTCACATCCATCTTTCAATGGTATTGGCGGACAAAGAGAAATAAATAAATAAATAAATAAAATAATAATAATAACAATAATTGTGCCGACAAGTCATGCCTCCTTGACTTGAATTGGGATCCTCTCCTTCAATCCGCTCCTTGACTCCTTCTTTGTAAGATTTTTGGGACCACTTTTAGGCTTAATTTTGATAATCCGAACCGTTCATATTTTAAGATTTATTCAGTATATCATACCTGTAAAAAATCAAATTGATCGAATATCAGAAAGTATGTGTTCGGAAAACTATTTATTAAAAAATAGTTTATAGTTCGATTTTTCTGAACATATACTTTCTGATATCCGATCAACTTGATTTTTTACAGGTATCGTATGCTGAATAAATATTAAAATATAAACGGTTCAGATTATTAAAATTAGACCTAAAAGTGAATCCGAATGCCTTGCAAGGAGAGATTCAAGGAGAGGATCCTTGACCGTTCCCATCTGCTTTTTCCTTTCTTTTTTTCTAGCATAATACCCGCATGTACGGATATAAATAAATAATTAAAAAAAATTAAAATTAAATAATAATAATTTTTATCAAAGTTATGTATGAATAGAATTTTTATTTTTTATTTGTATGTCATTAATTGTGTAGTTCAAGGTCTTAATAAAAAATATATGTCATAATTTAATTGATAAAAATCAAAGAATACATTGCAAAAATTAATTTTAATTTATCATATGGTAATAGTAAATTATATTTGTCAAAATACTATTTTTTAACGTTTTGTAAAGCTTAAAAATTTGTCTCATCATGCATGAAAATTATAATTTGTCTTATGTCATAACTCTTACATAAAAATATTAGTTGATTCAATATTTACGCTAACTTGACTTTTAACTAATTATTAAAAATTGTCTTGGTTTATACCCAACTTATGAATCGTTTATCATATTTATTTATTAAACTGATAAAGATATTTATAAGTATTTTCTATAATAAAAATAAGAAATATGGATGTATTTTATGCACACTTATTAAAAATTTTGAACTTAACTAAAAAAAATCATATATTTATGTTTAAAACTATTAAATGAATAGTTACACATATTTATGTATAAAAAAATTATCTAAAATAGAGCCGCCCTAAATTATAGGTCATATTCTAACCCTAATCTTATACTTAATCTAAAAAATTGATCAGTTAATTAGTAAAATATTTTATAATAATAATAAATTTAAACTTTATGTTTAAATTATATCATAATTTATCAGGTCGTGACCATATTGGATTAAATACTAAAAAATAGCCTAAAAACAAAAACAAAATAAAAAAAATTTGATGGTAAGGAATATGGGATAAATACTTGTGGTCAGATAGTTATAAAATATACATCTATATTCAACTTTTATATAGTAAAATCCGTACTTTGAATAAATCTCAATCACACATTACTTTTTTAAATCAATTATTCCCCCAAACTATTTGTTATTCTTTTAAGTAATACTTAATATTGGATTAAACCCTAAAAAGTAACCTAAAAACAAAAAATTGATGGTAAGTAACATGGGATAAATACATGTGGTTAGATAGTTATAAAATATACATCTATATTCAACTTTTATATAGTAAAATTCGCATTTTAAATAAATCTCAATCACACATTAATTTTTTAAATCAATTATTCCCCTAAACGAAGTAGTACTCAACTTTTTAAAACTGACAAAAACAATACTTTGGCCGAATTCATCATCATCCTTGCTGCCACCATGCTTACTACCTCCACTACCTACTATGTAACTCTATTCTAGTTTTTGATAGCTGCAAACATAAAAAGTCAAAGTGAAAAATGGAAAAAAGACTTGATTTTAGGTTTTCTTCTTCCATATACGAGTAATATATATATATATATATATATTTTAAATTCATAAATTATGGGATAATATTCATTATTTTAAATTTTTATTTGTTGATGGGCAAACTAATTAAATATATATACTTTTAAATTTTTGTACAAATTAAAAAAAAGAAAAAAACAAAAAAAAAAACTAAACAAAAGTGAAGTGAGTGGCTTAGGATTGTACATATAACGAGGCAATTATTCATATTATTGTAGAGATCGATTTGATCCTATTTTTATGTGACTTTTTGTGTCTAATCCAATTCTAACCTACTCAAATAACTAATTTTTTTATATAATGTAATTTAAATATAAAGTTTAACAAAATAATTACCAAATATTTTTACTATTTGGCCAATCATTTTTTTTTTGGGATAAGTCTTAGGCTAGCTGTCACGCCCCACTTTTTATTACTCGAAAGTATTACCAAATTCATGAACTTAATTCAATTTCAGAGATAACATGAGGAAATAAACTCAAATGTTCGACTATTAGAAATAAATAACAATTCTCTCATTCGAATGCAAATTAAAATACAACATAAGCATTCTAAATAAACTGCCCGAGGGCTTACATCATTAAGGAATCAAGAAGAAAGATGTAACCCTTTTTCAAATATGGCATTCCGCCAACACAAAAGAGGCCCCGTGGCCAACAAATAAGAAAATCCAAATCTTGTAGCACATCCTGCTTAACACCTGAAAAAGATTCAACAACGTGGAATGAACATATAGTTCAGTAATGATCTCAACATGATCCTCAACAATAACAACTTACAGATAGCTATGATCATGAATGCCCAATCTCATACTAGAATAGTAAGGTGACAGTTTATACAAAATATACATATGTATGAACTTTTCTCAAATCAGCCGTTCCATTCAACACTGAAAGCGATTCACATTTCTTTTCTTTTCTTTACCCCTTTTCCAACTTTCATGATAAAAACAATTCTAGAAAATAGTTTCACCAAGTCCCTTACCCTTCTCCAAATTTCCATACTTACAACAGATTTTCCCTTTTTCAAACATACTTTCAAATACCCAATTTTCCTTTATATTTTTCCAAAATTTCAAAATGACATTTTGGTTTGTTCCCAATACATTCATATCTATACATGCATGCCTTTAATAAAAGGGAGATAACAAATCATCAACATATATATAATCAACAAATGAGGTAACTCGGCCCTCCAAAACTGTAACCATCGCAATCCATGATATACTCAGATACACTGAGACAATAACAATAAAACTTTGCTCTACCGGCTAAGCCAGTTCTCCAGGCGCTAGCTGGAAGGTGATGGTACCTCTGATTATAAACGCAGTCAGTTCTCCAGGCGCTAGCTGGAAGGTAACGGTACCTCTGATTATAAGCGCAGTATATAACACCAATAATCATAATACAACAGAGCATAACCAACAAGTGTAATGCACACACATAAACTATCAAGATACATAAGCAATGTGTTAAGGTATATGAACACATAGGTATGTGGAGTACATCCCCTATCTCCTCCCACACACTGGAGTACATCACCTATCTCCTCCCTAACAATTATACATATCTAAATGTATCATAGCACTTCATTACATACAATGTTCAATCAACACCGGTGTAATGCAAACACAACAATTCAATACGACAATGTCAACCTCCACCGATGGCCAAGGACAAAACCTCTAGATGCATGTATTCAGTACACCTATTAGAAGACTCAACTATCATGAGATCTTAAACCCAACAATAATGCTAGTACGATAGGTAAAGGTAAAACCCCAAATGTGGGTATTCAACACTCATGACATAATAGTTCAATTTCCATATTCATTTTCCGAGACTCACATAGAGTTAACATTTCATTTTCCATTTTCAAGGTCAACTTTCATAAACTTTCCAAGTCAACATGTTACACCACTTATTCCCAAAAACACTTTTCCCATTTACAAAATCAATTCCATTCTTTTTATTTTACAAAACCAATTATATAGATAATAAAGACGTAATCCAACTCGATTCAATACATTCATTTCAAAACAACCCCAAAGCCATAGTTAATCCCTTAGGCATTAACACCTTCACTCAACTCATATTAACAATAGTAATTTACAATTATTGTTCAACCAACCTCCCTCTTTAATTTACCAAATCAAAATATAATTTAGGGTTTTCTCCTCTTTCAACAATATCATGCTATATTACCTCCCAAATAGTCCAAATAACCAACAATGATAACAAATTCGTTCTCAAACAACCAACCCTAAGTTCCCTTACACGAATTTCAAAGAAATCCAACATGGATATGATTTTCATGCAATACAAATTTACCACATGTCTATCTATAGACGAAGTATTGAAAAAGGAACAAAGAAATCCCTACCTCAAATGAAGAACCCAAGGGAAAGAAGAGCCAAACTCAGAAGTGCTCCAATCCCAAAGTTTTTCGGATCAAAACGAAGCCCACGCAACCCTCTATCTTTCTTACAAAGAGATTATGATGGGAACACCCAAGAACTAGATTGATACCTAGAGAGAATGTGAGTGTAGAGAGAGAGAGAGGAATCTAGGGTTTGAGACAAAAAAGGGAAATCAAAAAGTGAAGAAGAAGCTGCTGCTGCGAACTGATAAATACGTTCCTCGCTCGAGCGAAGGAGTGGTCGCTCGAGCGCCCAGACACAAAGAAACCTCGCTCGAGCGCAGA
>NW_021027074.1:304750-328005 GCF_004153795.1 Camellia sinensis | reverse complement strand
CATACTTTCAAATACCCAATTTTCCTTCACATTTTTCCAAAATTTCAAAATGACATTTTGATTTGTTCCTAATACATTCATATCTATACATGCATGCCTTTAATAAAAGGGAGATAACAAATCATCAACATGTATATAATCAACAAATGAGGTAACTCGGCCCTCCAAAACTGTAACCATCGCAATCCATGATATACTCAGATACACTGAGACAATAACAATAAAACTCTGCTCTACCGGCTAAGCCAGTTCTCTAGGCGCTAGCTGGAAGGTGACGGTACCTCTGATTATAAGCGCAGTCAGTTCTCCAGGCGCTAGCTAGAAGGTAACAGTACCTCTGATTATAAGCGCAGTATATAACACCAATAATCATAATACAACAGAGCATAACCAACAAGTATAATGCACACACATAAACTATCAAGATACATAAGCAATGTGTTAAAGTATATGAACACATAGGTATGTGGAGTACATCCCCTATCTCCTCCCACACACTGGAGTACATCACCTATCTCCTCCCTAACAATTATACATATCTAAATGTATCATAGCACTTCACTACATACAATGTTCAATCAACACTGGTGTAATGCAAACACAACAATTCAATATGACAATGTCAACCTCCACCGATGACCAAGGACAAAACCTCTAGATGCATGTATTCAGTACACCTATTAGAAGACTCAACTATCATGAGATCTTAAACCCAACAACAACGCTAGTACGATAGGTAAAGGTAAAACCCCAAATGTGGGTATTCAACACTCATGACATAATAGTTCAATTTCCATATTCATTTTCCGAGACTTACATAGAGTTAACATTTCATTTTCCATTTTCAAGGTCAACTTTCATAAACTTTCCAAGTCAACATGTTGCACCACTTATTCCCAAAAACACTTTTCCCATTCACAAAATCAATTCCATTCTTTTTATTTTACAAAACCAATTCCATGGATAATAAAGACGTAATCCAACTCGATTCAATACATTCATTTCAAAACAACCCCAAAGCCATAGTTAATCCCTTAGGCATTAACACCTTCACCCAACTCATATTAACAATAGTAATTTACAATTATTGTTCAACCAACCTCCCTCTTTAATTTACCAAATCAAAATATAATTTAGGGTTTTCTCCTCTTTCAACAATATCATGCTATATTACCTCCCAAATAGTCCAAATAACCAACAATGATAACAAATTCGTTCTCAAACAACCAACCCTAAGTTCCCTTACATGATTTTCAAAGAAATCCAACATGGATATGATTTTCATGCTATACAAATTTACCACATGTCTATCTATAGACTGTGTATTGAAAAAGAACAAAGAAATCCCTACCTCAAATGGAGAAACCCAAAGGAGAAGAAAAGCAAAACTTGAAAGTGCTCCAAACCCAAACTTTCACGGATCAAAACGTAGCCCCCGCGATGCTCAACCCTTTTTACAAAGAGACTAGGGTAAACTCGCTCCTCGCTTGAGCGAAGGAGTGGTCGCTCGAGCGACCAGACACAAAGAAACCTCGCTTGAGCGCACAAAGCCTCGCTCGAGCGAACAACACGGAGCTTTAGGTCTGCAACCCAGAAGCACACTCGAGCTCAAGAATGCTCGCTCGAGCGAAGAAACCCAAAACATACAGCTTGCTTGCTCGAGCGAAGAAAAGCTCGCTCGAGCCAAGGCTGCGTCTGAACAAAAACCTGAAGACATACAAAGCTTGCTCGAGCGTACAAACCCTCGCTCGAGCGAAGAAGCAATAACACAAGGCTCGCTTGAGCGACAAGGTCCTGGCTCGAGCGAAGAGACTAAAGGCTGGACAACAACCATTTGCTTCCAATCACAACCAACCTGTTACAAACCTGCCCAACACATCCCAAAACTTAAGTACAAGAAATTAAAGGATGGAAACGAGATACAGATATCAGTATGGAACTCAGAACTCGAGTCCGGGATATAACAACCAATGGAGGGAAAATCGCTCACTTTTGCATTGGATAATTTTTTTTAGACACAAGTATTCTCTAATAAACTTTTTTTTCTTAAATGTTCCTAAATAAATCATTATAGTATATTAAATATGGGGCATATATGCGTATATAATTATCTTCAAGCAAAAAAAAGATTGAAAGTGATGTGTTGTAAAATAATGGAAAAATAGTACTGTTGAAAAGTAAAAATGTAATGTGTAGGAAAAAATTAAATATTGATTAACCTTTAACAACCTTAGAAAAAAATAATAAAAATGGTGTGGTGTTCTTTTGCATGATAAAACCTCTTTAGGGAAAAGCAAGTTGCATATGATATTTAATATATATATATATATATATATATTAAAACTATGTAAGGTAGGTAGGTTTTTTTGAGGAAGAGAAAGAGTAAGGAGAAATGTTTTATGATGGAGGAGATTATGTAATATTTTGAAAATTGGTGAGAGAGATTATGATGGAGGAGATTATGTAATATTTTGTTATCATTCCATTTAAAATCCATAAATTAAGGGATAATTATTATTTTTAAATAATTAATGATTAATTAAATATATCAATCAATAATTTATTTTTTAATCTATTTTGCAGATTAAAAATTTAATAATTTTAGAATGGAGGTTTGGAGTTTCTAGAAGGCTTCTCACTAAGCTGGTTTTTTGACTTTTTGATTTTTTTTGACTATTTTGTGTAAAAAAAATAAAAAGGTGATGTGAAAAAAAAAAAAACTAAAAAAAGCTAAAAAGCCAATATTTCCAAATTGCTCCTAAAAACCCCTTATATAGATTTCTTATATTTTCTTTCTTTTCTTTTCTTTTCTATTTTTTTTTATTTCTTAATCATGGGCTTGTCCACCCATTCCCTCTCTATAAAATAAAAAAATAAAATAAAATAAAAAAGAAAAAAGAGAGGAAAAAAAAGAAGAAGATAACACTTTGAGGCTCAATTCTACAAGTCTTCTTCTCCGTTCATCTCTATTTTTCTTTCTTCCTCCATTTCATCTCTCTGTCCGTTCATCTCTCATTGTGATATAAATTGTTAGGACCCTATTTATTGCCAATTCTACGAGCAAGCTTGGGTTAATCGAGTTGTATCTTTTCTTTTGTTTTTGGTCTTCCCACTCGAGCAGGAAAAGTTGCGCTCGAGCAGAGTTTCCACCTTTCTAGTACTTTGGCTCGTCTGCAAAAATACTGTGGGGTGTGATTTTACGCTCGAGCATAAGTCTCTAGGCTTGAGCGTAAATCCTGATTTGGAACACGCATTTTAGCGTCCCCACTCGAGCGTCCATTCCTGCGCTCGAGCGGACATCGCGATTTTAGCAGTTATAAAATTGCAAGTTGCTCCAAATCTAGGGCACGGCTTCCAAATCTTCTTTGAGGGTTTTAGGGTTTTCTTCTGGGGCTATTTTGCTAGGTTTCTTTGATATTTGATTGAGTATTCAACTCATGGTTTGACAAGCTTACATCAAAGAGTTAGTTTGTTCATCTTCAAGAGTGTTCTTCTTCTTCGGTGGAATCTAGAGATTTAAGCATGGAGAATTTGAAGGAGTTCGAAGCTGTGCGTAGTTGTTGGTTCGACATGGATGTTGTGGATTCAACATCAAGCTGATCAATTCCAAGATGAAAGCGGTGGTGAAAGAGATACAGATTGTTGAAGACAAATTGATTGCGTTTGGGTAATCTATTTTAGTAAATTTGTATTCTTTCTTACTTTCATAGTGGATTGATTTGTGGCGTTTCGCCCGTGGTTTTTTAATCATAACTGAAGGTGCTCCAATTGTGGTTTTTCCACGTAAAAATTGTTTGTGTCGATTTATTGTTTTCAAAGCAACAATCTAAATCACTTTCGTATGTACAAAATGATTTAGATTGTTTGTTTTACTTGTTTGGGAGTTACTGCAATTAATCTAGTTAGAATCACGAAACACTTCGGTTTTTCAATTGGTATCAGAGCGGGTCACTCTCTGTTTTTATCAAAACTATAGGAGTGTGATTTTGTGTGATTGGTGATATGGATTCAATTCGCGAAGGTAACTCGACCCATAGAACTCTGTTAATTGATGGTAGAAACTATTCTTATTGGAAAGCTCGTATGAGAGCGTTTTTAAAATCTATCAATGAGAAAGTTTGGCATTGTGTGATCTATGGGTGGAGTGAACCTGTTGTCACCATTGATGGTGTTAATATCCCCAAACCTCTGGATAAATGGGACGCTGTAGCTCGACTTTTTTTGCGCCCCTTTTCGGAAGCTCGAAAGAAGCCCTACAGTTCGGACTGCCGCGGTTATAAATCTAATCTCATAAGTGCAATGTGAAATTGATAAATACCAAAGAGTCCAAATCCGACAAATCTTTTGAAAAATCGATTTTGAATCAAATTGCCAAAAATGGACTGCTTTGCCAGATATAGAGTTGCCACTTAAATATTTTATTTTTGAAAAAATTTAGGAAACCCATGACTCGTGCCAAAGACCACGTGTCTGTCATCACCAAAGTTGACTCGGCTCGAAAACTTGGATACAAGAGGGGTAGGTCATAAATACATTTGAGCACCCTCGCTTGCCCGATCAAAGACCGGCCTCTACTAATCATGATATGATTTTAGAAGATAACACTCTGAGGCTCAATTCTACAAGTCTTCTTCTCCGTTCATCTCTATTTTTCTTTCTTCCTCCATTTCATCTCTTTGTCCGTTCATCTCTCATTGTGATATAAATTGTTAGGACCCTATTTATTGCCAATTCTACGAGCAAGCTTGGGTTAATCGAGTTGTATCTTTTCTTTTGTTTTTGGTCTTCCCACTCGAGCAGGAAAAGTTACGATCGAGCAGAGTTTCCACCTTTCTAGTACTTTGGCTCGTCTGCAAAAATATTGTGGGGTGTGATTTTACGCTCGAGCGCAGGAATGGACGCTCGAGTGGGGACCCTAAATCTAATCTCATAAGTGCAATGTGAAATTGATAAATACCAAAGAGTCCAAATCCGACAAATCTTTTGAAAAATCGATTTTGAATCAAATTGCCAAAAATGGACTGCTTTGCCAGATATAGAGTTGCCACTTAAATATTTTATTTTTGAAAAAATTTAGGAAACCCATGACTTGTGCCAAAGACCACGTGTCTGTCATCACCAAAGTTGACTTGGCTAAAAAACTTGGGTACAAGAGGGGAAGGTCATAAATACATTTGAGCACCCTCGCTTGCCCGATCAAAGACCGGCCTCTACTAATCATGATATGATTTTTATCAACATTATATGCTCTTGTTCCAGTTTATTAGGCTAGCATTTACTATGTGATGTGCGCACACAAGGTATAGACTAGTTTGTCAGAATTGGAACAATTCAATTTCATGTTTGTTTTTTGCAAAAGGTTTGATTTTACCACTTAACAAAGTGGGCTTACAGTTTGTGAACTTGCCACTTAACAAAGTGGGCTTCAACGTACATTTATTGAATCATTCCAATTCAAGCAATAATTCTTCATCCACAGGCACTCAAACAATTTTAACAAGTAAGCACTTGGCCTCATAGCAAGCATGCTAGTCATGGCAGTCACTCACACTCATGCAAGTATGCTAAAATATTTAAAAAACTCAACTAGTACTCCAAGCTAAGATAAAACAAAAGAGTTAGAAAAATGTATGTTTCCTAACTATACATGATGTCTAATGTAACACATGCGATAATGCAACTAATATGCTTGGCTACTAATATGGCATATGAGGCAATTTGATAACATGCGGTTAAACACGTATTCAAAGAATATATTTAAACAACAATGCAGCTAGAATGATGTGTCGAGCCTCGGTGCATGTAATACAAGATGAATGGATGCAAGCATGCAATATGCTTAATTGAAACGTGATCTCCCTAATCTAACATCAAAAGCTGGTAAATAAAAAAGAGAAAGACGTGAGGTTGGAAGGCATACACATTATTACAACATTGCGCTTTCACGAAGGAGAGTCCGAATGAACTAACTAGTTGGCTAACTAGGCTAAGCTAAGCTAATTATTACAACACAAATTAAATTAGTTAAACTAATTAACTAATTATTACAACAAATTGAACTAATTAACTAACTATGCTAGTTAACTAATTATTACAAACTGAATTAATTAACTATTCTAGCTAACAAATTATAATTATAACATAATACGAATTGGCTATTCTAACTAATTACAAAAGCCACTAGTTAAGCATAACACTAATCTATTACAACACAAATCCCAAGGATCGATGAGGAACTCATGCATGAACGCGGTTTCCATCTGAAAAACCACTATTTTGCTGCTGCATGCCTCTATTGCTCAGTAGGACACTTGCACTGATTTCCCCTTTTAGACCAGCTCTGTTCTGTCTCAGAAGTACACTACTGAATTTGCTTTGGTGGCCGATAGGGGGCCGATCGGCCACTGCTGACTGAACTTTCTTGCTGTAACAGAGAGCAAACAAAGTAGGATAGCGTATTTCTTAAGGGTTTGTTTACACAATTCATCTCCTTTTTCATGGACAAATCAAAGGGAGACAAACCTTGGTCCACGAACCATCAACTCAAGCAATTTCATTGCATGATGGCTCATGAACCAAAGTATGCAGTTTCATTAACAGCACAAACAAGACCCACAACCTTCACCCTACCATGCATGATCAAGGGTAATGGAGACCTAAGAAACTTGGCACATTTCATCACTTTGAGTATGAAATGCCCCAATTTTCCTTGTGTTCAATTAATGTCTGATTGAACACACACCAAAACACAATCAAATTGTTATCTTTGCACAATTTTAGTTTCAATTTTTAGTTAGTCATTTTAATTACCCCTCAATTCTTTAACCAATTAAGTCCATTGGTGAGAAGTCCTCTAAAAAGAGAAGGAAGTGTCAAACAAGAGGTAGTTTAAGGCAAGAGAGAGGTGTTATGCCGTTGATAATGAATCCCCAAAAGAGGATTAAACCATTAAGCATTGACCTCAATCTCAAGCTTAAACAATCCTAAGGTTGAAACAACCCTCAAAGAAAACAAAGAGTCAAGAAATGAGGGAGGTTGCAGAGATTATGCTTGCTGAAAATAAGTGAGAAAAGCACTAAAACAATGCAATCAACTCGAACAAGTGGTGTTTAAAGGCCAAAAACGCCAAGCTTGTGAGGACACTTACACTACAAGCATGTAATATACAACGCAAATGCAACGACCAGCCAAAAATAGAGGCAAAACAGTCCAATTCAGAGCCTAAAACATGCTGGAATTAAGCTACAAATGGCTAGAAAAATAAACTAACACATAGACCTAACTAGGCTAGCAAACAAGACACAAGGAGGGGAGGCTAACCTCTCCAAATTTGGACCTCAAAACATGATTTTCACCACTGAAATTACTCTAAAATTTAGTGTTGAAAAGCCCAAAAAAAAGATAGTTTGAAAGTAGGAAGCACAAGGGAAAAGACCTTGAGAACAAGGTGTAAATAAGGGTGAACCACTCCTCAACCTTTATTGGCCTTAAACCACAAGTTTCAGCTAAAAAATACAGAGTTTATACAGACCAAAAATAGTACAAAAATGTGCTGGAATGAATACAAAAGTAGCTAAAACAATAAGCTAAAACATGGAGCAATTTAAGCTAGTAAAAGCCAAAGGAGGGGTGGCAAACCCTTCCATTTTTGGGACTTCAAAACCACTTTTTTATCCTCTGAAAATCAGTGGTAAAAATCTCAAAAAAAGTTGAGAAAAGAATGGGAAACACAAAGGCAAAAGCTTAGAGAATAACGTTCAAGGAATGGTGGTTATCCCCTCCACCTTTGGTAGCTTTAAACCACAAGCTTCAACCCATAAAAAAAGTCCAAAAATGATCTAAAAACAGTAAGAAAAGAGAGATAAGAAGTAGTGTAAAGATGCTCAAAATTATACCTCTTGAAGCAAAGTTACTCTTTTGTTCATAAACCAATAAGTTTTCACTCTTAAGGGATGAAATTTGGACTCAATAATCTCAACAAGGAGAGCTCCAATATTGGTTTAGGAAGTGTAAATAGAGGGTGTATAGGTTGCAAGATAGAGATAGAGAGAGAATTTCAAGTTTTAAAACTTTTGGTATTTTTTGTCAACCTTAAATCATGATGGAAGGTCCAATATATATAGAAAAATAGCCCTTCAGGTCAAAAATATCAAGCTTGGAACAGCTGGAGCTTTTGGGGGACAGCTGGCCAAAATATCTAGGTTTTTCACCAATGGTCGACCTGCCAAAAGTGTGCATTGTTAGCTATCAATGGTGGTCGGCCAGCCACCAAAAACCTGCTTCTAGGCCCGACTTTAAATGGGCATATCCTCCTCATCCGGACTCGGTTTTAGGTTATTCTTGAGTCTAAATTGAAGCCCCGGAAGTTTACTTTCCAATGGTGGAAGCCTCACATATAAATTCGAAGTGTGCTAAGAGATATGCCTATTTTAGCGCAGGTTGCTCATTTCTATCTTAATCGGATTGATGCCCAACTCTTCCCCCAACTAGTTTTCTTCCCTCCACCTGTGATAACCCTGTCCTGTGTTATGTTAATTAATCATGATTATGTTTGTAATTACATGCTTAATTTGAATTTGGGTGTTAATTTCATGATTATATGTGATTTTGGCCTTATATCTGTCCACCGTAGGAAAATCTGTTAGAATCTGTGCTTTGAACTAAAAATTGAAGGCCTTATCGGCCACAAAAATCGAAATTGATCACGCCATTGAGATTAGCGTAATTTTTAGAGCCTATGGTGAAATTTAATTAGAAATTGATTCTGATCAAATAATTAGATTCAGAACGATTAATTAAGCTATATTATTTAACTCTAATCAATTTGATTAAGAGAGAGACTATAAAAGGGGCCAATATACACTTATATCTATTTGGTTGAACTCAAATTGAAGTCACACTCCAGAGAGAGAGGGTGAGGCCGGCTCTAGAGAGAGAAAGAAGGAGAATTGTGTGTTTGGCTCAAAGTTTGTGAAATTGGAAGGCTAGACTCAAGATTTGAATACAATTGTGAGAGTGGAAGCTCCTAGGTGAGTAATTGAGCAAAGATTTATGAGCTTAAGTTTGCAATTTTGTGAATTCAAGGTTTGATGGTAATCAAGAAATAATTTGAATTGAATTTGTAGCTTATATGTACATGCATGAACATAATTGCCATGATTTTATACATTCAAGCATAAGTCATGAAGAACAAGAAGAATTGAGCTCCAAATCTCACATGCATGCATGATTTCCATGAGTTTCATGATTTTAAGTGTCATTTGTATCATTTGGAATAGAATTGAAGTCAAGAATTTACATGCATGCATGATAGATAAGGATATGGAATTTGTATGAAAAATGAGTACATGAGTTTTGAAATCAACAAGAAGAATTTGAAGTGATTTGAGAAATGAACCATGGCTTTAGTCAATTGGCTCCCAATTACTTATGTCCTTGTGTTGTATCATGTTCCTCCATGTTTTTGTATCAAGAATATGAGTTTTGGAGCCTTGGGGTCGAGCTTGAAGCTCAAAATGGTTGTTGGAAAAACCCAAAATTTGGAATGTCCGCTCGAGCGGGGAAAGCGCCGCTCGAGCGTGAAATGCGAGCTCCCATAACTTTTGCAAACATTGATGTCTGCTCGAGCGAGGATATTCATGCTCGAGCAGGGAGCCATGTAGTGTGACTTTCATCTCTACCACCCGAATTCACGCTCGTGCATAAAAATAAGGCAACCCGTATTTTTGCAAACTAAAGGGGTCTGCTCGAGCGGCCAAAGCCACGCTCAAGCGGGGAGCCCTTTTTCTGAAATTTTGAAAAGACGTTTTGTGTTTCATTTTCCATTCTCTTTTATTTCTAAGCACTCTTAGGCATGCATTGAGCATTGTGAATGGAATAAGAAGATAAGAAAGAGGCCTAAGAGGAATGTATGAATTAAGAATGGATTGAATTGGTTGTGACCCGATATGTGTTATGTATTATGTAGGGTCGAGCACAAGGGCAAATCTATCTGCAGAACACTGTGAGTAATAACTTAGTAAAGATATTTTTAAGTATGTTACTTCCCAAATGCTACTTCTGTATAAGCTTCATGGATTTGTTGATTTGAAATATGAATGAGTATTCTATATGCCTAATTTTGTATAAGGCCGTTTGATACGTTTGATACATCTGAATTGGGCGCAAGGCCGTTTGCTGTTTGATACGTTTGACATGTCTGAATTGGGCCTAAGGCCGTTTGCCGTTTGATATGTCCGAATTGGGCCTAAGGCCGTTTGCTGCTTGATACATTTAATATGTCCAAGTTGGGCCTAAGGCCGTTTGCCATTGGATATGTTTGAATATAAAGATAGGCCAAAGGCCGTTTGAACATGAGCGTAATGGGCCAAAGGCCATTTGAATAAAAAGAGATCATGATCATGAATATGAAATACGCATAGATATGAATGTAAAGAAAATAGGCCTGAGGCCGTTTGATATACCTGATATGTTTGAGTTGGGCCTGAGGCCATTTGATATGTTTGAGTTGGACCAAAGGTCATTTTGAATAAAGAGTTGGTTACACCAAAGGTCGTTTTGAATAAAGAGTTGGTTGGACCAAAGGTCGTTTTGTATAGATGGACCCAAGGTCGTTTGTTATATATAAGAATTGGACCCGAGGTCGTTTGCATATAGATATGATGTGTTGGACCCGAGGTCGTTTTGCTTTATTGAGATTTGTAAATCTGATGTGAATGAGAATAGTGGTTCAGATGTGTACATTATATGTATGACTCATTTATGAACGAATCTCATTCATTAACCTCTTTATTTTGATATTATTCACTAGGTGTTAGCTCACTCTTATTTATATATATGTAGGTGAGCAAAGTGATGTTCAACCCTAGCCTTAGTGGAATTTAAGAAAGGAACCCGAGTTTTGTGAAGTTAGCCCAGGTGCCTCACGCAAGAGGCTTTGTTTATGATATTTGTATTTCTTTGGCTATTTTTATTGGTCATGTTAGACCATTTATGTGTATAAGCTTTTGGTTTAGCTGACTATGTGTTTGAATGATTTTGGGTATACAAGATGTTAACTACTGATATGTGGTGTGAGTTATTATCATGTATATGTGAAATGTTTTGTTATGCCATGTAAGCATAGCTCATTGGACAAAATTTTTAAGTTTGCTTCCGCATCTGACCCCATATATTAATCATTAATTGATATCAGGTTTGAGGCTGTAGGTGATCTCATGATTACTGGCCGGTTATGACCTTAATCTATAGGGGCGGGTTCGGGTCATGACACCACCCTTATTTTCTTTAACTCCAAACCTCTAAATAAGATATTTAAAATATTTTTCAAAGAGTTCAGTTTACTGAAAAGTGTAATATTCAGTAAACCGAGCAAGAAAAGTGCAATTTTTATTAAACCATCAATCAAGAAATTTCATTGCATGATGGCCAAAGAACCAAGATGTACAAGTTCAATAAATGCACAACCAAGACCAAAACCTTCACCCTATCATACATGATCAAGGGCAATGGTGACCTAGGAAACTTAGCACATTTCATCACTTTGAGTATGAAATATCCCAATTTTTCTTGTGTTCAAATTAACGTCCGATTTGAAATACAACAAGACATAACTAATTTTTATCTTGCACAATTTTAGTTTTAGCTTTATTTACTCATTTTAGATTACCAACCATTCCTTAACCAATTAAGTCCATTGGTGAGTAAGTCCTCTAAAAGGGAAGGAAGTGTCAAACAAAAGGTAGTTCAAGGCAAGAGAGAGGTGTCATGCCGTTGGTAATGAACCCCTAAAAGAGGATTAAACCATTAAGCATGGACCTCAATCTCAAGCTTACACAATCCCAAGTTTGAAACAGCCCTCAAAGCAAATGAAAAAGTCAAGAAATGAGGAAGGTTGCAGAGATTAATAGTGCTAAAATTAAGTGAGAAAAACACTAAAACATGGCAATCAACTCAAGCAAGTGGTGTCTAAAGCCTTAAAACACCAAGCTTGTGAGGACATTTACACTACAACTATGAAAAAAATCATCGTGTGCACAAGCGATGGTGTCCAAGTCTTGAGGACGGTCGAAAATGGGGTGTCTACATTTGTCCCTCTTTGACAGAACTCGGAGTCATGAAATGATGTGAGTGAAGGTCAAAGCTCGAAGACGACCCATTTTGACAAGGCCGTAAGACTTGGACTAACAAACAAACAGGACAAAGAACGGTTGCACTCGCAGGCTACCTATGTATCCCTTTGTAAGGAATCAAACCAGTGTAGTTCTGGGGCAAAATGCAAATGATATGCATAATGTGACTTTGAAAGCAGGACATACACGCTTCGCGAAGCCGATGATTTTGAACACTTATGATCATGCGAGATGATGCAATAAGCAATAACAAAATGTGATAAGCAAGAATGACAACATACGAATGAGTAGCTTCAAGCTTTCAAGCTTAAAATCAACACAGGTTCCATGCAAGAAGAACTAAAACACGCTCTAACCACGCCAAAACAAAAGACGAGGAAAGAAAACACCGCTCAGGATTGTGTTTCACGCATCGTGAGAAATCGAGAAAAAAACCACTCGGGATCGTGTTTCACACGTCCCGAGAAACTGAAAACTGCCCAGGGCCACGTTTCACAAGTCCTAAGAAACAAGGAAGACCACTTGGGTTCGCGTTTCACGTGTCATAAGACACGACACAAAAACCGCTCGGGCTCGTGCTTCACACGTCTCAAGATGAAACCCGCCCAGGGCCGCATTTCGTGCATCCTAAGAAACAACCACTTGGGCGCGTACTTCGTACGTCCCAAGGTAAAACCTGCCCAGGAACGCGCCTTGAGAAACAACCACTCGGGCGCATACTTCGTACGTCTCGAGGAAAAATAAGTCTACGACCGCGTTTCATACGTCCTGAGAAACAACCACTCGGGTGCGTACTTCGTACATCTTGAGATAAAACGCGCCCTGGGCTGCGTTTCACGCGTCCTGAGAAAAAACCACTCGGGCGCGTACTTTGTACGTCCCGAGGTAAAACCCATCCAGGACTACGTTTCACGTGTCCTGAGAAACAACCACTGGGGCGCATACTTCGTATATCCAGAGGTAAAACCCGCCTAGGGCCGCGTTTCACTCGTCCTGAGAAATAACCACTCGGGTGCGTACTTCTTACGTCTCCAGGTAAAACCTGCCCAGGGCCGCGTTTCACGCGTCCTGAGAAATAACCACTCGGGTGCGTACTTCGCACATCCCGAGGTAAAACCTACCCAGTACCGTGCCTTGAAAAACAACCACTCGGGCGCATACTTCGTATGTCCCGAGGTAAAACCCATCCAAGGCCGCATTTCACACGTCCTGAGAAACAACCACTCGGGTGCGTACTTCGTACGTCCCGAGATAAAACTCGCCTAGGGCCGCGTTTTACGTATCCTGAGAAATAACCACTCGGGCTCGTACTTCGTACGTCCCGAGGAAAAACCCACCCAGGACTGCGTTTCACGCGTCTTGAGAAATAACCACTCGGGCGCGTACTTTGTATGTCCTGAGGTAAAACCCGCCCAGGGCCGTGTTTCACGCGTTCTGAGAAACAACCACTCGGGCGCGTACTTTGTATGTTCTGAGGTAAAACCAACCGGGACCGCGTTTCACGCGTCCTGAGAAACAACCACTCGGGTGCGTACTTTGTACGTCCCGAGGTAAAACCCGCCCAGGGCCGCATTTCATACATCCTGAGAAACAACCACTCGGGCGTGCACTTCGTACGTCCCAAGGTAAAACCCACCTAAAATCGCGTTTCACGTGTCCTGAGAAACAACCCGTGACAACCCTGTCTTGTGTTAAGTTAATTAATCGTGATTATTTTGTGATAATGTGATCAATGTGAATTTGGGTGTTAATTACATGACTAAATGTGATTTGGACCTTATATCTGTTCACTGTAAGAAAATCTGTTCAATTTACTGTTGTAAACTGAAAATTGAAGGCCTTATCGGCCACAGAAACCGAAATTGACTATGCCATTGCGATTAGCATAATTTTTGGAACATATGGTGAAATTTAATTAGAAATTGATTCGGATCAAAATAATTAGATTCAGAATGATTAAATTGGAGCATCATTACTTAGCCTTAATCAATTTGATTAGCTAAGACTATAAATAGGCCTATATACACTCAATTCCTTCTCCTGAACTCAACTTGGCTAAGATTTCACATTCTAGAGAGAGAGAGAAAGAGAGGGGGGGGGGAGGAGATCATCCTTGTAAATTTTTGCAAGAGAATTCAAGATTTGGGGGCTAGACTCAAGAACTAGCTAGGAATTGGGAGATTTGAACCTCTAAGTGAGTAATTAGGCATGAATTCATGAGTTTGAGTTGTAATTATGTGAACTCAAAGATAAATTGTGATCAAGAACATAAATTGAGTTGAATTTGATGATTTTGAAGTCATTATAAACATGCATGTAAAAGATTGCCATGAATTTGTGTATTTGAGCATGAAACATATAATCCATGTTGAATTTTGATTAAGATTTGTGCTTTTGATCATCTTTTGCATCATTTAAGTTGAGAATGGAAATTAAATTCCACATGCAAGCACAATTCATGAAGGTACAAGCTTTAGTTGCATGAATTTGAAGCATTGAAGATGAGTTGGGTATGAATTGTATATGCATGTATTTGATTCATGGGAATTAAGCTTCATAATGTCGTAAATTTAGTATTTGTATCATGTTAGAAGACGTACAGGTGAATTATGCGTCATAATATGCAAGTTACATCAACTTGAATGCAAATTTGAAGCTCAAACAGCTTGCTGGAAATTTCCAAATTCGTCGAGTCTGCTCAAGCGCAAAATGTTAGCTTCTAGAAGTTTAGTATTTGTATCATGTTTGATTCATGGGAATGCACCACTCGAGCGTAAAATGTTAGCTTCCAGAAGTTTTGCAGACATTGATGTCCACTCGAGCGTTAAAACCTGCCCAGGGCCGCGTTTCACGCGTCCTGAGAAATAACCACTCGGGTGCATACTTCTTACGTCTCCAGGTAAAACCTGCCCAGGGCCGCGTTTCACGCGTCCTGAGAAATAACCACTCGGGTGCATACTTCTTACGTCTCCAGGTAAAACCTGCCCAGGGCCGCGTTTCACGCGTCCTGAGAAATAACCACTCGGGTGCATACTTCTTACGTCTCCAGGTAAAACCTGCCCAGGGCCGCGTTTCACGCGTCCTGAGAAATAACCACTCGGGTGCATACTTCTTACGTCTCCAGGTAAAACCTGCCCAGGGCCGCGTTTCACGCGTCCTGAGAAATAACCACTCGGGTGCATACTTCTTACGTCTCCAGGTAAAACCTGCCCAGGGCCGCGTTTCACGCGTCCTGAGAAATAACCACTCGGGTGCATACTTCTTACGTCTCCAGGTAAAACCTGCCCAGGGCCGCGTTTCACGCGTCCTGAGAAATAACCACTCGGGTGCGTACTTCGCACATTCCAAGGTAAAACCTGCCCAGTACTGTGCCTTGAAAAACAACCACTCGGGCGCATACTTCGTATGTCCCGAGGTAAAACCCATCCAAGGCCGCATTTCACACATCCTGAGAAACAACCACTCGGGTGCGTACTTCGTACATCCTGAGATAAAACTCGCCTAGGGCCGCGTTTTACGTATCCTGAGAAATAACCACTCGGGCTCGTACTTTGTACGTCCCGAGGAAAAACCCACCCAGGACTGCATTTCACGCGTCTTGAGAAATAACCACTCGGGCGCGTACTTTGTATGTCCTGAGGTAAAACCCGCCCAGGGCTGTGTTTCACGCGTTCTGAGAAACAACCACTCGGGCGCGTACTTTGTATGTTCTGAGGTAAAACCAAGCACAATTCATGAAGGTACAAGCTTTAGTTGCATGAATTTAAAGCATTGAAGATGAGTTGGGTATGAATTGTATATGCATGTATTTGATTCATGGGAATTAAGCTTCATAATGTCGTAAATTTAGTATTTGTATCATGTTAGAAGACGTACAGGTGAATTATGCGTCATAATATGCAAGTTACATCAACTTGAATGCAAATTTGAAGCTCAAACAGCTTGCTGGAAATTTCCAAATTCGTCGAGTCTGCTCAAGCGCAAAATGTTAGCTTCTAGAAGTTTAGTATTTGTATCATGTTTGATTCATGGGAATGCACCACTCGAGCGTAAAATGTTAGCTTCCAGAAGTTTTGCAGACATTGATGTCCACTCGAGCGTAAGGGGTTACGCTTGAGCTCCCAATCACATGTTTTGACTCACAGCTCAAGCATCCATAGTCACGCTCAAGCTCGAAAATGGGGCAACCAGTACTTTTGCAGACCAAAAGGGTCCGCTCGAGCGGCCAAAGATGTGCTTGAGTGGAGAACCCTGTTTCTAAAATTTTGAAAGGTGGTTTTGTGATTTGTTTTTCGTTTTCTTTCATTTCTAAGCACTCTTAGGCATGCATTGAACATTATAAATAAGTTAAAAGGATAAGAAAGAAGCCTAAGAAGGATGTATAAATTAAGAACGAATTGAATCGCTTGTGGCCCATTATGTCTATGAAATGTGTAGGGTCAAGCACAAGGATAAATCATCCGGCAGATCACTGTGAGTAATATCTTAGTAAAGATATGTTCGAGTATGTTATTTTACAAACGTTACTTCTGTATAAGCCTTATGGATTTGTAAGTTGAATTCTGGATGAATATTTCCAATGACGGTTTTTTGCATAAGACTAATTGAATATAAATACAAATATGATCATGATCAAGCGTACGAGACACACATGGATATGAATATGGAAATGAATTGGGCCTAAGGCTGTTTGATATGAATGATTGGGCCAAAGGCTGTTTGATAGTATGATTGGACCAAAGGCGGTTTGAATATTATGATTGGGACAAAGGCCATTTGAATATTATAATTGGGCCGAAGGCCGTTTGACGTGAATGATTAGGCCAAAGGTTGCTTGAATATTATAATTGGACCAAAGGCTGTTTGACATGAATGATCGGGCCAAGGCTGTTTGACACGAACGAATTGGGCCTGAGGCCGTTTGATACGTTTGGGCCCGAGGCCGTTCGATGTATTAGATAGAAACATAATTGGGCTTATGGCCGTTTGATATGTTTGCTACAAGTTTCATTCATGTAACTCTTTATTTTGATATTATTCACAGGGCTATGTGTGTAGGTGAGCAAAGAGATGTCCAAACCTAGCCTCATTGAAAAATGTGAGAGCAAGTTAAGTCGTGGAGTCAGCTCGAACGTCTCACGCACGAGACTTTGTTTTCTTTTGTTCTTTTGTTCACTATTTTGTTGCCCTAGTGAAGATGTGGATCATCATGTATATAAGCTTTTTGTTTGGCTGACTACATGTTTGAAAGTTCCTGGACATATACGATGTTATTTCCGTCTACATGTGTGCGTTAATATGGATTGTTAATGGAGTGTTTTGATTTACCATGTAAGCATAGCTCATTGGACAAAATTTTTAAGTCTGTTTCCATTTTGGCCCCTTATTGTACTAAAAATATGCTTGATCGGGTTTGAGGCCATAGGTAATCCCTTGATTACTGGCCGGTTATGACCTTAATCATAGGGGCAGGTTCGGGTCATGACACAACCACTCGGGCGCGTACTTTGTACGTCCCGAGGTAAAACCCGCCCTGGACCCCATTTCACACTTCCTAAAAAACAACCACTCGGGCGCGTACTTCGTACGTCCAGAGGTAAAACAACAAAAGGCGTGTGCAATGGATGCATGAAAGTGAATGTGTGCGATTGATGCACAAAGGTGAATGAGTGGATTCTCCTACCGAGACACCGGGGCTCCTCTAAATGAACCATACATACAATACCGTGCATTTCTTCGAATGAACCGTACATACAATATCGTGCCTGTGTAAGAAGGAAACTTAACAAGTGCGATATAGTAAGAATGTATGTTCTATACAAGATAAACAACCGAGATACAATGTTAATTGAAAACATGTGTTATGCAAGATACTAAAGCATGTTCTATGAAAGCATTTTCTATGCGAGAAACGGAAGTATATGCTATGCAAGATGGTCCCTGCAAAATATTTGAAAGCATGCAAATTCTATGCATGAAATGGGAGCATAGTCCATGCATGAGATCAAAACAAAAGCGTATTTGACAAAAGCAAATTCAGCAGCAACTTCCGACTTATCTCTCGAAAGAGTTGCAATATGTTAAAAAAAGGATACAACTCGTTCATGTTTGACAAGTGATGAACACCATGTGCCGAAAATAGAGTTTTGAGCTTCCGTAGAGACAATCTGACCTTCACAGTGAGCTTTTCTTACATTGCTTGGGAACCAGGGGCACAAAGTAGCATCAAGACCCAGTGGAGGACCACCGGCCACCTGTCGGCCACCTGTCAACCACCCCTAAAGCTTGTCGGCCACCAATGGTGGCCGATCAGCCATCGATGGCAGATTCGGGGTATTTTCGACCTTTTGTCTTAGGTCTTTATAGACACACATCCATGCTTCATTTCCTCACTTCTCCAAGGCCAAAATTCCTCCCCCTCTCTCTCGCTAGACACTTTCCTTCTCTAGATTTGAGCTTTATACGCATTTTCCAACGCCCCATACACACTTTCTTTGCTAAACCCTCTTAGTTCTTAACATTTTGAATCGATTGAAATTTGATTTCAACACTTCTTTCCTTATTTTCACCCTTCTAGGCTTGTTCTCATCGAGTTTCTCTCGAGTTTCGTGCACTTTTCTCGACTTTGACTTTTTCTCCTATTTTCTATCTCCTAGAGTTTGACTTTTTCAAGTTTACCCTATTTTCTCCATTTTCCTTCACTTTTCATTGACTTTTCACCCATTTTCCAGATGGCAGACGATATTCTGCGTGACGGAGCCCCTCCAAAGGATCCACCTTCACTAGCACCTCTTGTTGAGGTCGAGGAGCCGATGATGGTTAAGGCCGGCAAGGCGGCGGAGGATATTGAGGCAGAGTTCACCCCGGAGCTTGAGCCAGAATTGCCGCCAGTGGGGGTACGACCCTTTGATTCTGCGAGGTATCATCCCCAAACACATATCGTGCCTCCCGGAGGCATTAGATGCTTTATTGAGTTTATTCATAGTGTGCTAGATGACCTCTTGTTGAGGGAGTCGGCTTTTCACCTTTCATCTCTTGCCATTGAGGTATGAACTCTGTTTCTGCCTTTTGTCTTTCTTGCACTGTATTTTTTTACTGTATTTTCATCATTGCCTTATTTGATTTACCTGTTCTCTGCCACAGGGTGACTCCCGCGCATACAGGGGCTACGGGGCTATGACAGCCCTATTGGTACAACGAGCTCCCTGCAAGAGTCCGCGACATTGTTGATGAGGCCAGCTTCGGCCTATTTTGCTCCGGATTGACATGGATTATAGCGAGCCGCCCATTTCTCGGATTGCTAGTGGAGAGATGGTGGGATACTACCAACTCCCTCTACCTTTCCACTACCAGGGAGATGACGATGACTTCCTACGACTTTGCTATGATCACAGGCTTAGACGTAGGGGGTGATCTGATTCCTTTTGACACTGACATGGAGGAGTGAGAGACTGTCTGGATCAAGCTTCTAGGAGCGCGCCCACCTCTGTTCCGAATAGCCATGGTCAGATATAGCTAGTTTGCTGAGCATTTGCGAGGGAGCCAACCAGAAACAGTGGAGGAGATAGAGCAATATGCTCGAGGCTTTCTGATGTTCCTCCTCGGTACTACCCTGTTCGCGAATAGGGCGAACACCATAGGGTTGTACCTGCTGAGCGCCCTAGTGACCCTTCCCCGGGTGCGTTTCTACAACTGGAGGGGAGCTAGCCTCGCCACTTTGTATGGCTACATGAGCTTTATCTCTCGTCTGCGGGGAGACTTGATCGGAGGCTACTGGTGAGCCTGGGAGGTATAGATCTCAGTTACCTCTTTACACTTTACATTTTATGCTTTGTATTTCCTACTTTACATCTATTTCAACATATGTGCTTTATGTTTTGCATTTTCTGCATTTGTTCATGCTGCATACTTTCTATTTCGCATTTCCTATATCTGTTTACATACATTGTTGATCAAATATCACTGCACTCTCCTTGCAGCTATGGGTGTATGATTATTTTTCGACTCTTGCCCCAGAGCCTGTGGAGGAACTTCTCCTAGCGGTCCCCTATTCATAGAGGTATGACGGTCCACTCTAGTGTCGGACCCAAGAGACGTTCAGCTTCGTTCATCACTATTTTGACACCGTGGCTACTCATGAGGTAACCCAAAACACAGTCACTTTCGCTTTAACACTGTTCTGATTCACATTACAACTGACAGCAACTAATAATTTCTATTTGCAGATCACGTGGAAGCCATGGGCCACGATGCCAACAGGCATTCGAGACTAGTATGCTGGGGCTTGGTGCACTTCCCGCTTCCACATTTTATTGGAGGTCCCAGTCTACCGAGCCTGGTTTCTGAGCAAGCGATACGTGCGCTAGACTGTGGGCCTGCTTGATCCGATCATTCCGATGGCGCCGCCTGAGTCTATGAGGACAATAGACAACCTATCCATTGAGGAGGTCACCGAGCTTATGGTGGGCTTGGATACCGACTACTTTTGAGCCGAGGGCGACTATACAGCCTTCATTCAGATGCATCTGATGCCACCTCTGACAGTTGCTCGTGGAGGTAGGGAGGTGAGAGCTCCTGCTGCGCGAGAGGCACCTAGAGTGACCAGGACGACCAGGGCCCGTGGTAGAGGGACTTCCCAGACGAGGCAGAGGACCAGCTGGCCAGAGCTTCCTACAGCACTGACATGTTGGTTTGTTTCTGAGGGCAGGGAATGGTTTGTTGGCCATCCCCACACCTCACCGGCCTTGGCTTGAGGCCACCGGCCTTGTTTTCTTGCTACCGGCCAAAGATTTTGGTCGGTCGGCAATGTTTTTGGTCGGCTGGCCATTTGTTTTGGTCAATCGGCCATATTTTTTAGCCGACCCCTTTTCATCTACTTTTGGGAGATATTTTATGCCAGCTGTCACAACTGGTATCCATGATACAACCCCTCCATACACGTGTATGGTGGGATTTTCTCCCTTGTGTTGGCTTCTCCAAGAAGCTTAGGAATTGAATTCCTATAAAAGGAGGGCCTCCCCTCTCTTTCCAGAGGTTGAACAACCTGTGATATATTCTCTCTCTCTATATCTCCCTCTCTCTATATATTTGTGTGTGTGATAGTGTTCTAAAGGGGTTTTTGTTCTTAGTTTTTCACTAAGACACCTAGTGTTACACTATACTTTGGTTGTTGAGGTTTTAAGGGGTTGATTTCAGAGTTTTGAGTTGGTTTTTGGTCAAAAAGAGTTGCTAGAGTTGGTGTTCTTGAAGTGTTCTTCAAGGGTGAGAACTTACCTTTTTATTCCCCATTTTTGCTTAAGGTTTTAGACCTATTTTCACATTGTTTCGAGCTTAGTGTATAACTGATAAAAGTTCTGTCTTTTCGTGTTTGTTATAGTTTCTTAAGGTCATTTTGGTGTTGGGGGTTGTCTACCCCCTCTTAAGCCTTGTTTGACCCCTTTTGTGCCTTCCTCTTTGGGCTTTGGAACCCTTCATGTATTGACTTTCTCACCACTGAAATCCAGAGGATTTTCAGTGGTGGAGAAGTGGTTTTGAGGTCTTGTATAGGGGAGGGACACCCCTCTGCAGGGAATGGTTTGTTGGCCATCCCCACACCTCACCGGCCTTGGCTTGAGGCCACCGGCCTTGTTTTCTTGCTACCGGCCAAAGATTTTGGTCGGTCGGCAATGTTTTTGGTCGGCCGGCCATTTGTTTTGGTCAATCGGCTATATTTTTTAGCCGACCCCTTTTCATCTGCTTTTGGGAGATATTTTATGCTAGCTGTCACAGCTGGTATCCATGATACAACCCCTCCATACACGTGTATGGTGGGATTTGCTCCCTTGTGTTGGCTTCTCCAAGAAGCTTAGGAATTGAATTCCTATAAAAGGAGGGCCTCCCCTCCCTTTCCAGAGGTTGAACAACTTGTGATATATTCTCTCTCTCTATATCTCCCTCTCTCTATATATTTGTGTGTGTGATAGTGTTCTAAAGGGGTTTTTGTTCTTAGTTTTGCACTAAGACACCTAGTGTTACACTATACTTTGGTTGTTGAGGTTTTAAGGGGTCGATTTCAGAGTTTTGAGTTGGTTTTTGGTCAAAAAGAGTTGCTGGAGTTGGTGTTCTTGAAGTGTTCTTCAAGGGTGAGAACTTACATTTTTATTCCCCATTTTTGCTTAAGGTTTTAGACCTATTTTCACATTGTTTCGAGCTTAGTGTATAACTGATAAAAGTTCTGTCTTTTCATGTTTGTTATAATTGCTTAAGGTCATTTTGGTGTTGGGGGTTGTCTACCCCCTCTTAAGCCTTGTTTGACCCCTTTTGTGCCTTCCTCTTTGGGCTTTGGAACCCTTCATGTATTGACTTTCTCACCACTGAAATCTAGAGGATTTTCAGTGGTGGAGAAGTGGTTTTGAGGTCTTGTATAGGGGAGGGACACCCCTCTCCCCTTATGACTCATTTGGTTGAGGTAGTTGTAGTGGAGTGCTCTCTTTGTGGCTTTGAATGCCCCTCATTTTTGTGCCCATTTCCTAGCATGTTTTGGCCGCATCCCATATATGTTCTAGCATTATTTTGGCCTGCCATAGGACTGTTATGGGTCACCTTGGTCCTTTGGGGCTTGGTTGATATGGCCATGGTTCAAGTCCTTTGGCTAGCTTTGAGCTTTAAGTCCATTAGCATGCCATGCTTATCTTGTTTAGTTGATTTGGCATCACTCTTAACATGATTTCAGAGCTTATTGCATTGTCATATTCTCATGTTTATCACATCTCACTCATATTTGAGGATTGTGCATTGTTGCATAGTTTATGGATCAATGTGTGAACATACGTGTTCTGCCCTTTTGGCGCCTTAATTCATCACTTTGGCTACTGTTTTGGACGTGGCTGAGGTCTTCCCACTATGGTCTAAGTCCATCTTTGTATATAGCCTTCTCGGAGGTTTCGGTCGCGCGCCTTGCCTCAAGACCTCTCGACTTGTTTGTTTTGTGCTTGGTTGTGTACCAAACACTTGTGTTTTTGCTTCTGAGGGCAGGGAATGGCTTGTTGGCCATCCCCACACCTCACCGGCCTTGGTTTGAGGCCACTGGCCCTGTTTTCTTGCTACCGGCCAAAGATTTTGGTCGGTCGGCAATGTTTTTGGTCA
>NW_021027074.1:267206-302473 GCF_004153795.1 Camellia sinensis | reverse complement strand
AATAAAATATTTAGGTGGCGACTCTGTATCTGGCAAAGCAGTCCATGTTTGGCACTTCTTTCTAAAAATCAGTTTCTCAAAACGATTTGCCGGATTTGGACTCTTTGGTGATTTATCAATCTCGAATTGCACTTTGCTAGATCAGATTAAGAACCGTGACATCGAGTCCGAACTGTAGTGAGCCCAATGAACAAAACGGGATTCCTCCCGGGACGTTTGGGGACGTGTACAGTTTCTGGCGACTCCGCTGGAGATTTAGAGAACTTGACTCGAACTCATGATATCTTGTTTTGATTACACTTATGTGTTTCTTTGCATTGCATTTGCATTTGTGCGCCTAGGACACCGTGTTTGCCATCTGCTATTCCTGAACGGTTTGCCGGAGGCTCGCTTTGAGAAGCGTGCCATAAGGCTGACCGGTTACGGGCTCTGCCACGATGGGAATACAAACCCCGATTTTTACCGAGGCACCCTTTTGACCATTTGACCTAGTGCATATTCGGAATCCATAGTGACTATTCCAAACTAGGACAAGTTGCTTACCCGATTATAGGTTGTTTGAAACTGCTGTGTGCGTAGTGAAACCCTAACTCCTGACAAAATAGGACAGGGAAACCGTACCCTACCATAGGGGTGTTTTGGCTCTCATTTGCTTGTGATGTGCTTTTAGAGTGTGCCTCTACAAGGAATGCATGTATCAGTTTGCAAGTCTGGGTATCAAGCCTGAGGGCATCAGTATTTGGGGGGGATCAGTTTTACCTGAAGGTATCAGTTTACAGGCAGAATTTTGGGCAGAATTCAGTAGAGAGCACAGTCGTTCAGCTATGTTTATACTTGTTCTGGTGAAATCAAGCTGAGATGCTGTCTGTTTTCTCTTTTGCAAGGTAGTCGTGGAGCTATAGCTTCAGAGGGCTCCAATATCCCCCCGGTACATTGGATTCGTGTTGATAGACTTTGTCAGGTTAGAGATTCAGTTCAGAGCAACCAGTGTTTCCTTCGCCAGTAGTAAGGCAAGAAAAAGGCCGATCAGGCACAGATCATCCATTCAACAGTCCCCAGTTCAGCGGTCATTATCCACCTCACCTGTGCGCAGTTGGGCTGAGATATTTGTTTCCACCTCAGAAAAGGGATACACACTTGTTCAGTTTGATCAGCAATTTTCAGTTAGAATGGAAGAGATGATGCGTCAGCTCCAGGAGAGTATGAGAACCATGCAGCAGGACGCTGCTCGTCAAGCAGAATTTGCCAAACAACAGGCCGAGGTCATGGCTCAACAGGCAGAGTTAATTGCCAGGCTACAACAGCAAATCGGAGCATCCGTTTCACACCAAGCTCCTCTCCCACCAAGAGTCCCAATACTCGAGGAGACAGCAAATGTCCAGGAAGATACAGACATCCCAACGGGGCTGGCTCCGCCCCCAATCTTACCTCAGCTGTCTAAGGCACCCACGCCCACCAATCTACCGGATTCTCCTTTTGAGTTCGAGGTGGGCCCCATAACGCTAAAAGTGAGCAAGCTAGAAAAGCTGTTCAAGAAGACTCAAGGCGTGAAATCCATTCCAGACATAGAGGATGGATACATCGATTCGGCCGTAACTCTGTCGGACCGGTTCAAAAGGCCACACATCGACCACTTCGATGGCTCTGGAGACCCAATGGTGCACCTCCACCTGTTTTCTGATGTCTTAAGGCCAATGGGTTTGACCACGGCCCAGAAGCTGTCACTATTCGGCCGAACCTTGTCTGGGATAGCCGCAATCTGGTATGCAAAATTGGAGAACTCTGCGAAACAGAACTGGGAAGAGATGACTGAGGCCTTCGTTGCTCAATACTCCTACAACACATAGATCGAGGTCACAACTCGTGATCTTGAAGTCACCCGCCAAGAGCCAAAGGAGGGTTTTTCAGAGTTTGTGAGGAGATGCAGAGCAAAGGCCTCGATGATGACTACAAGGCCTTTCGACATAGACCAGATAAGGATGGTTGTGCGCAACCTCCAACCCAAGCTAATGCAAAAGATGATCGTCATACCCCTTCCCACCTTTGCGGAGCTACACGAGATTGGGGTGCAGATTGAGGATGTTATGAAGTAGGGCCTTTTTGACTAGGAGAAGGAGCAGCCCAGGAGGGCGTTTACACGCAGTTCGAATGCGACCACCAATGGTGACGCAGCTGCAAGATCTTCTGAAGTTGGAATGACCACCATCACTCCAAAAACAGCCACCCCCTTTGTTGGCACATCCAATCCAAACCCCCGAACTTCGGACTATCTACCTCGAGGCAAGAGGGTTTTCACCCTACTTTATATGCCTCTGTCTAAAGCTCTAGGGGTCCTACTCAGGAAAGGACATCTAAAATCGTTAGAACAACGGCCTTTGCCCGATCCTCTCCCTCCAAAGCATGTCCCGGCTAAGTACTGTGCTTTCCATCAACAAACCGGTCATGACACTGACAGTTGCGTCCGTCTTCACCACGAGATACAAAATTTGATTGACAACATGGTCATCGTCACACCGGGTCCTGTAAAGTCTATCGACACTTGATCCGTAAACTCTTAGGGGATAATGTGACCATGTGATCGGGGGATGAACCACTTGCGGATGGCACTCAGTTCACTCCAGCTGTGGGGATGGCACGTACTATTATGAGCATTTGCGAATGCTGTTTACTTTACTTTCTGACTTGGGTATTGGGTCAGTCTTGTTGTGTTGTATAAAGTCAGCCTTTTCTTACTGAGTCAGTTGGATCTGTCTTGTTGTACCAAGTCAGTCCTGTTTTGTTAGAGTTGGGTGATTTCGGGGGTGTTACCTCGGACATCACTTGCTTGTTTTGTGTTTGTCTTTTCGCTTTCTTTTGAGTCTGTTTCTACCTTGGAGCCAGTAACGCCAATAGATTTGAATAAACAATAGTGGTTTTCACACTCTTGTGTTTGCTTCTACCTTGTGCTAGTTGTGCCAAGAGTTCTGAATGAGATGGCAGTATTTGACTAAATACTGTGTCTTTTCTATGCTTTGAAATCATTACATTGACCTGAGTTTTTCAAAACTTTTTAAACATTGTGATGAAAACAAAAAGGAAGGAATTCCTCGGGATTTGCAAAAAAATTTGATCAATTGAGAGAAAGAGAGGCATGCTAAGCCCTTAATGATTGAGATCATATTTGTTAATGTGAGTACTGAGAAGGATCCCAGCTTGATCCAGATTGGTTCTGCATTGTCTTTAGTGCGAGCGACTAGTCGCTTTCTTAAAAGATTTCAAAAAATGTTTTGCGCGGTCCTGCAAAGACCTCTGTGGAATCGCTCTTGAGATTGTGCAGCTTAGAATCGCACTCAGCCTCGAGACTCGACCCCCTTTGCTTTCAAACAATTGAACTTGCATTCAGAATGTTCAACGGTCAACCGCAATGTGAAGCTTGCGAAGCTAGATCAGAAGCACCCCTCGAACTAGGGGCAAAAGTGTCAGATACGCTCGAAGAGTCAAAGATGAGTCTTTTCTGCAAACCAGGGAAGACTGGCAAGAATGCCAAATCCCAGAAGGGGGAAAGAAGAAAGTATTGTTGAAGGACAACCAAGTTCCTATCCACAACACTAGGGGAAAGTTCATCACCCATTGGATGGACTTCTACATTGTAGACACGCGCCCGCGAGGGACCCCGCGCTACGGTTCTGACTCGATTTTGCGTTACGGTTCTTAATCTAAACCAAAGAGTCCAAATCCGGCAAATCGTTTTGAGAAACAGATTCTTAGAAAAGAAGTACCAAACATGGACTGCTTTGCCAGATACAGAGTCGCCACCTAAATATTTTATTTTGGGGGAATTTAGGAAACCCTGACTCGGTGCCAAAGGCCACGTGTCCATCATCACCAAAGTTGCCTCGGCTTGGGAACTTGGGTACGATTGGGGAAGGTCAGCTATGAGCACCCCCTCTCGCTCGATCCGAAGATTGGCCTCTACTAACCATGATATCCGTTTTTGAAAACGTTATGTGTTCTTATTCCGGTTATTAGCCTATAATTACTATGTTATGCGCACAGCAAACAAGTATAGACTAGATTGCCTAATTTGGGAATAAGCATTGCATATCCGATTTGTTTTGGCAAAATGTTTTGGAATTTGCTACTCGCAAGTAGGCTAAAACACGGATTTCAATGAGCTATTCCAACTCAGACAATCCAACCTTCACCCACGGGCATTCATGCAGTTATATCACATAAGCAGCTAGCCTCATGGTAATCATGCTATCATGGCAACACTCACACGCATGCAAGGATGCTAAAGCATAAATACTTACATCGTACTCGTGCATAGAAATAAGGTATGCTAAATTAAACATGACCTATTACTAACCATCAAAGCAGGTAAGTAAAAGGGAGAAAGAAGTGGGGGTTGAAAGACATGCACACACTCACCCACACTTATTACAAATTCGCCCTCGCTCGGAGGGACCCAAAAAATAATACAAATTAACTAACTCGCAAGCTAATTAATCATTACAAATCACCTAATTAGTCAACAAATTAACTAGGCTTAGAAAAGCAAGAAAAAAGGGCTTCGGGAAGAGGGTTCGATGCGCACGTGCTCGGGTCTTGCTCGGAAGTGCACTGCCATGCATAGGCTGCCTCTATTTTCCCTGCTCTACCTCTTTGAAGACTGCAAAAGTCTCAGAATTGCTTCCCTGGACATTGGGAGACACCACCGGCTGAGTAGAATGGCCACCGGCAGTAGTGTGTGATTATCGGCTGTTGGTGAAGCAATCGGCCACCAATGGATTGCCGGCCGGCATTGAACACTGCCGGTCGGAAAAGAATGTCTGCAGAATCTGCAATTGACAGCAGCAGAGGGCAAAGCATAGCATGGCAATGCAATTTAAACAATGTATGCACCAATCCTATCCCTTATCATGTGTATGACTCAAAGGGACATGGTCCTTGGTTCTCGGGCCATCAATCGCGCATTTCAATGCGTGATGGCCCAAGAGACCAAGTTGTGCATTTTCATGTCAAATGAAATGCAAGCCAAATAAGCACATAAAGGCCCAACCTCTATCACTTGGCTTCAACAGGCAAGGCATGCATATTCAATGCGATGCAACCTAAGCATGTTAGCTAATATGCAACATGGCATAAAAGAGAGCATACAAACATGCGATGCACATTAGGTAGAAAAACTAAGCAACAAAGCAAACAAGCATGCCACAATTATGCAAACCATTAGAGCATGCGGGATGTAATCCAATCACGCAACATACTAGCAACTTGACCAATGGAATGCAAGGCGAATGCACTAATTGGACAGCTCTAAGTTAGGTCCAAAATAGTGGCCAAAAGCTTAAGAAAATGGGACCAAACACACATACACACATGCACATGTTATGGCCTAAAGCTTAAGCATCAAAGGACAACTTTTAAGCACACTTAAAAGGGAATAATCATGGACATATGGCATGCATCATAGGCCTTGAAAATCATGCTATAAGAGGTGCCAAACCAACTTAAACAAGACGAACATTAGCATGCAAATAGTCCAAACATTTAAAGCAAGTCAAAGGGGACTTAAACCATGGCTAAGCCAACCAAGCCTCACAAGGCCAAGAAGGCTTAAAACAGGTCCAAGGCAGACCTAGACCATGCAAAGGGACCTCCTAGATGGCATCTAAGTGGCTCAAATTCAAAAGCATGCACAAAGGCCAAAACATGGAGCATAAAACATGAGCTTTCAAAGCATTAAAGAGGTGTCCAAGGCAAGCATACAAGCATATCAAAGGGACTGAAATAACATGGAAAATGATCCCAAGCCACTAAATCGAAGCAAGTGATGCATGCAATACACTCATACACTTAAGGCCGACAAACCAAAAATGCAAAAGGGCTATACTAAGCATGCCAAAGTCGACCCAAACAACTATGGACAGACCTTAAACATGGCAAAATAAGCATAAAAGCTTCACAAGGCTAAGCCTAAAACATGCTAGAATAATGGTTTACAACCTAAGGCATGTTAAGGCAACAAAATGGCATTACAAGGCATGTATGCTAAGCAAGCATGGTGTACCAAAACCAACTAAAAACAGAGGCATATTATGACATAATAAGCACAAAAATCAACTAAGGCATGGTCAACAAGAGCCTAAGCTAGGTGCTCCCTCAAGAGGCCAAAAATGGTCCTTTTCAAGGACAACAAGGAGAGGGGGTGGCCCTTTCCTTCTTGGGACCTCAAGGCACCATCCTCACCTCTGAAATCCCTCAAGATTTCAGTGGTGAGGAGGCCCAAACACCAAGGTCTTGGAGCTCACCCAAAATGGCACAAAATGGAGCCTTACAAGGCTTAAGAGGGGTTAAACAACCTCAAATCACAAAACACTCTAAACAAACTATTTAGAGGGCCTAGAAACAGACCTTTTATGTGTTATATGCAAAGCCGAAAAACAGTTGCAAGGTAGGTAAAAATACAATGCAAAAATGGGGAATAAAGGGACAAACTTCTTACCCTTGAAGACCTTCTTCACAAATGGTGGACCAGCTGCTTCCTTGAGCTTAAACCAGCCCCAAAACTCCAAGAACAGACCTCTGGTCCTTCAGAACCACGAAAAGGTGTAACACTATGTGTTTGTGTGCAATAGTGAGCCTAAACACACACACTAAACACAAGAGGAAGAGAGATATAGAGCTAGGATATAGACAAACCCTAACCCTAGAACTCAAACCCTAAAATGGCTGTCTAAAATGTCTAACCCCTTTCAACAAGAGAGAAGACCTCTCTTTATAGAGCTTTTTGTCTTGTAAAGCTTACAAGACAAGCTTCTAAAGAGAGAGATCCCTCCATGTGTATGGAGGGGAGCCAAATGCAAGACAGCTGTGTCAAAATACCTGCAAAAGCAGATGCACAGTGGTCGGCCGGTCAAAATTGCCATTTTGACAAAATGGACTGCCGACCGCCAACAAAGAATGCCGATCGGCAATATACATTGCCGATGGCAACAAAACACCAGCCGGTGGCCTCTGGCCATGGCCGGTGATGTGTGGGGATGCCTCACAAGGTATTCCCTGCCCCTCCAAGGCAAAACACATATGTTTGGTGCAAAACCAGACACTAAACAGTCGAGTTTGGAGATCTTGAGACAAGGCGTGTAGCCGAGACCTCCGAGAACTCCAAACGAACACAAACATGGATGATCACCGGGTGTTCAAACGGTGACGTCCAAGTCTTGAGGACGGTCAAAAATGGGGTGTCTACATACATCATCAGCGAACAACAACCACTCTCCTGGATTCAGATGGCTTTGAGATCTCAAACCATTTGATATGGACAAAGCTACACTTTTACCCTTGAGAGGCTCGCTGGGCCGAAAACTCGGAAGGGCGACCCAGGCAAACGTTAAAGCAAGAAAAAGAAGAAAAAGAACAAAAAAAAAAAAAGGGAAAAATGCAAAAGAAAAGAAAAAAAAAAGAAAAAGAAAAAGAAAAATGATGAAAATGAAAGGAAAAGATGAAAAAGAAAAAAGTAGAAAAGAAATGAAAATAATTGAAAAGAAAAGAAGAGCATAGCTCACAAGGTTGAAAACCCGAAAGGGCGGCCTTGGCAAAAGTTAGAGCGCAAAAGGAGAGGTTAATACCCGAGTGTACCTTACCCCGAACTACGTAAGGCTTGATTCCCATCTTTGGGATACGTAGGCAACTTCATTCTGAAGTCCAGTCATAAAACACTTCAAATTCAACTGTCTTGTCTATGAGATTGAAAAGGTCATCTTTGTCATTTCTGTATCCAAGAGTTCGGTTGTGACCTTCACCATGAGAACTGGTTACAGTGCGCTGCGGTACTATATAAACAAGGGGCAACTTTCCGTTGCCATACAGTGTGCTGCCGTGCTATTCAAACAAGGGGCAACTTTCTGTTGCCATACAGTGTCCTTCAGACAAGGGGCAATTTTTCATTATTTTTGGATCTGAGGTTGTGCATCTCAAGAGTCAATTCTACGTTGGTCAAGCAGTGGTCATTTGCAAAAATAGTTTTTGAGAATTTTTACTGAGGTTGACTAATTCTCTCGCAAATAACTTGATTTTTCCAAAACTGAACCATTTTCTTGGACCCAAAAGGGAAAATTTTCAGTGCTCACAACCTAACTTACATGATTTCAAATCAGAAAATCGAACAAGTGTGTTAATCTAACCCTCATATTGGTCAGATTTGTTTTAGTAGAAAGCAAAAACAAAAATGGTCAAAATAATGAACTAGGGGCATAGTTGAGTCAGGTGTTCTGTCTTTTTCCCGTTGTCAACATACTTGCCAGAAAAGGGCACTCTGCTTGCCAGAAAGGGCACTCTACCTGCCAGAAAAGGGCACATCAGAAGTTAACAAGAAAGGGCTGAAAGCTCTCATAACCTTCGAGCAGCGAGGTATCAAGCTAAGTACGAAGCACGAATTGGAATGGATCAAGATATTCCACTCCCTTATCTGGACAGATCTGATCACGTCCAAACTCCTCAGCAGAGCATCATCAACCAATGCCAGCTACAGATTTGCTACACATCCAGTTGTAGCGCAACCCCTCTGTGGGAGAAACTCACTGTTGTGAACAAGAAGAAGAATCTAACGGAAGGCTAGGGGCAAGAGCCCGTAACTTTCTGTTTATCCATCAACTACCCAGGGGAGGGATAAAAAAAAATTGAGAGATTGAAGAATAGAGAGATGTGCGCTGAGAGGAAAAGTGAGGAAAGGGCTTTTTCAGAAAAACAGAGCCTGAGGGCCGAGTGATGTGAGGATCACAAGTAAGGAAGGGTGGGAAACAATACCCGAAGAAACTGGCTCCTCACGAACTGAGAGGTCTTTCACCTATTAACACGTCTGAGTGTCGTGTTTGTTGTTTTGTTTGTCTCGATTCTTATTTTGAGTTGTTTCGAGTGTTACTCGATGTGTTTAGGTTGTTTACCTCTTTGTTGAGTCGTTTCGACTGTGGTCAGCTGTAGGCTCAATACCCGGTTGAGAACCCTTTTCTCATTACAATTTCAAAAATGAATCATTTTGTGCTCAGAGTGTTGTGCCATTCTCCACATTTGTGCAAAATAGAATACATTTTTTCATAAAACTGCAGGGTCCACCCCCGATAAGTGTGAATAGTAAGACAAGGATCTATCTGAAGCTATGTGGGTTCCAGACTGCAAAGCAAAAGAAAAGAGGGAAAATGTGGAGCATCTTAGTGTGGTTTAACTCTAGCAAATTCCGAGACTGCATTCCAGGTGCACCTTCTTAGGCCTCACCATTTCTCTGGAGTATGAGTGTATCTCGACCCCAAGTGTAAGCTTGCTTTAAGCCAGAATGGCAGTTCAGGCAGCACCTGAGGGTTTCACATGCAGATGTTACCTCTCGCCAATATGAACAGGGTATACCCTTTTGAGCTGAGCGTGTTGCCAAGTCCTCCGAGAGTTAAATCAGAGGTTGCGTTTGAATTGGTCTCGTTAAGGCGCGTATGTCCTTATTCAGTAGTTTACTTCAAACATACTGTTGATGTTGCACTGAAAATGTATTTTTATGCACTCTTTCAATTCCATTGTTATGCATACTCCACCTGCATTGTTATGCACGTTCCAGTTGCATTGTTATGCACTTTTCATTTGCATTGTTATGCACTTTTCCCTTGCATTGTTATGCACCGTCCTACCTGCATTGTCATGCACCGTTACTTGCATTGTTTTGCACATCTATCTTGCGCTGTCACGCACTATACCTGCGTTGTTATGTACACCTCTTCACTTGCGTTGTCACGCACATTCCACTTGCATTGTTTTGCATGCTCCTTCTCCGAAACACCGGGACACGTCCCTATGTTTTTCCTTTTTCTGAAACACCGGGACACATCCCTATGTTTTTCCTTTTTCTGAAACACCGGGATACGTCCCTATGTTTCTTCTCATTTTCCGAAACACTGGGATATGTCCCTGTGTTTTTCCTTCTTTGGTTAAGAGCATTTGGAATACGTTCCAATGCTTATACCTTTCTGAAACACCGGGACACGTCCCTATGTTTCTCCTTCTTTTTTCGAAACACTGATACACGTCCCTATGTTTCTCCTTCTTTTTCCAAAACACCGGGATACGTCCCTATGTTTCTCCTTTTTTTGAAACACCGAGACACGTCCCTATGTTTCTCCTTCTTTTTCCGAAACACCGGGATACGTCCCTAAGTTTCTTCTCCTCTTCCGAAACACTCGGATATATCCCTGTGTTTTTCCTTCTTTGGTTAAGAGCATTTGGAATACGTTCCAATGCTTATACCTTTCCGAAACACTAGGACACGTCCCTATGTTTCTCCTTTTTTTTTTTTGAAACACTGGGACACGTCCCTATGTTTCTCCTTCTTTTTTCGAAACACCGGGATACGTCCCTATGTTTCTCCTTCTTTTTCCAAAATACCAGGATATGTCCCTGTGTTTCTCCCTCTTTTTCTGAAACACCGGGATATGTCCCTATGCTTCTTTACCTTTTCTGAAGCAACGAGATACGTCCCTATGTTTCTTCTCCTCTTCCGAAACACTGGGATATGTCCCTGTGTTTTTCCTTCTTTGGTTAAGAGCATTTGGAATACGTTCCAATGCTTATACATTTCCGAAACATCGGGACACGTCCCTATGTTTCTCCTTCTTTTTCCGAAATGAGGGGCATTCAACTGTCATGTTTTGTTCTTATTGCTACTTTGAGCCTGTTGTGCCAACAAGTTTAGAATGAAATGGGGGAGCATCTCACCTTCTTTTCTGTGCCTTGAGATTATTACATTGACCTAAGTTTTTCAAAAATTTTGTGAACACTGTGGCGAAAACAAAGAGGAAGGAATTCCTCGGGATTTGTAAAAACTTGATCAATTGAGAGAAAAAGAGGCATGCTAAGCCCTTAATGAATGAGATTATGTTTGTCAACGTGAGTACTGAGAAGGATCCTGGCTTGATTTAGATTGGTTTCGCATTGTCTTCAGCGTGAGCGACTAGTTGCTTTTTTAAAAGATTTCAAAAAATATTTTGCGCAATCCTGCGAAGACCTGTGTGGAATCGCTCTTGAGATTGTGCAGCTTAGGATCGCTCTCAGCCTCGAGACTCGCCCCCTTGCTTTCAAACCTTGAACTTAGATTCAGAATGTTCAATGGTCCACCATCAAAGGAGGCCTGTGTGGCCAGATTCAAAGCAGCCCATGAATTGGCACCAACAAAGCCAGATCAAGAAGATCAGGGGTTAAAAAAAGAAGCTTGCAAAGCTCAATCAGAAGCAGCCCTTGAACTAGGGGCCAAAAAATGTTAGATGTGCTCGAAGAGTAAAAAAAAATTGGACATTTCTCAAGCTAACGAAGATCGGCAAGAATGCCAAATCCCAGAAGGGAAGAAAGAAGAAAGTTTTGCTGAAGGACAACCAAGTTTCGGAAAGTGAGACACATCACTTTGGCTACTATTTTGGACGTGGCTGAGGCCATCCCACTATGGTCTAAGTCCATCTTTGTATATAGCCGCATGCTTAACATGGTACATCTTGTTGCATACTTGCTAGTTTACCTTTTGTCACATGCTCGTGTAGGTTGCTTTGCATTTGGCATGCTCGCTACTTTAGCGTTTGTGTGCATGCTTGAGCCATGTTGCACTTGGCATATTCATGTTACATTGCATTACTTTGAGTCGGCATGCTCATGTTGCATTGTTTGCATGCATTGCACTATATTTGGCATACTTGCATGCATTGCATTGTGTTTGGTTTGGGGTGTCAAACCAAACATGAGGAATGAGGGACGTTCGTACTTGAAGTGACGAAACGTACCTCAATCCTCGATCGCCGACACTCTTGATTCAACATGATAGAGTGTGTAGCATTCATTTGTTTTGTTGCATTCATTCATATTGATTTGCGCACTTGACATATTTGGCCATCATGCATCGAAATGCGCGATTGGTGGCCCAAGGGTCGAGAGCCATACTCCTTTGAGTTCATAGCATGATAGGGAGAGTGGTCGTGCATACATTTGGCTTGCAAATTCCATGCCATGCACTGTCTATCCTTTGTTGCAGCAAAACCAGTGTTCTGTAGGAAGAAATGGCCGATCGGCAACTTTCAGTGCCGACCGACTACCAAAATCGAGCCGGTGATCCCATTTTTGGTCGATGACCATATTTCCATGGCCGGTGGTGTTTTCTCTTGGCCGGTGGCATCCCAAAGTGCTCAGGGAGTGGTTCAGAAGCAACCTTAGGATTTTCACAATTCTCAAAGGTGCAGAACAGTGCAAACAGAGGCAACAGATACATGGCAATGGGTTTCCGAGCAAGGCGAATCGAGCATGCATCATCCAATCATTTAGAGGCGGAGCTGCGGCGGCCTCTTTAATTTTATACTTAGATTGTTTTGTAATTTATTTATTAATTAATTAAGGGCTTTGCAATATTTAATTAGCTAGGGTAGTTAATTAATCATTCGGTCTATATTATTTATTCGGACCCTCCGAGAGAGGGCAATGTTGTAATAAGTGTGCGTGTGTATGTGATACATGTCTTCCAACCCCACGTCTTTCTCCCTTTTATTTACCAGCTTATGATGGTTAGTTTAGGGCACGTTTCAATTAGCATACTTGTGCTCGCATGTTTGCATCAATTTATCTATTTTGCATGCACCAGGCTTGGCGCATCATACTAACTGCATTGTATTTCAATTCTAAGTTGAATACGTGTATCAGTTGTTGCATTTCATATGCCATTTTAGAATAGCCGAGCCTATCTTAGTTGCATTTTTGCATGTGTTGCATTAGGCATTTCAGCATAGTTAGGATTCATGCATGATTTCTAATTAGCTTCTTTCTTTGGCTTGGAGTACTTAGTAAGTATTTATGCTTTAGCATCCTTGCATGCGTGCGAGTGATTGCCATGATAGCGTGCTTACCATGAGGGTATTTGCTTATGTGATATAACTGCCTGAATGCCTGTGGGTGAATGTTGGGTTATTTGAATTGGAACAATTCACCAATTGAGAGTTTTAAGCCCACTTGAGTGGCAAAATCATGTTTTCTTAAGCCCACTTGAGGGTGGCAAATCCACGTCTTAGCCTACTTGCGAATAGCACCATCAAACCATCTTTCAAATAAACAAACATGAAGTGCTTTGTTCCAACTCAAACGATCCAGTCTGTACTTGTATGTTGTGTGAATTACATAGTAACTCTAGGCTAATAACCGGAATATGAGCACATAATGTTTTCAAAACTCGATATCATGTTTAGTAGTGGCCGATCTTTGATCGGGCGAGCGGGGGTGCTCATTGCATGACCTTCCCCAATTGTACCCAAGTTCCCGAGCCGAGGCAACTTTGGTGATGATGGACATGTGACCTTAGGCACGAGTCAGGGTTTCCTAAATTCCCCCAAAATAAAATATTTAGGTGGTGACTTTGTATCTGGCAAAGCAGTCCATGCCATGTTTGGCACTTCTTTCTAAAAATCAATTTCTCAAAATGATTTGCTGGATTTGGACTCTTTGGTGATTTATCAATCTCGCATTGCACTTTGCAAGATCAGATTAAGTGTCGTGACATCGAGTTCGAACTGTAGTGAGCCCAATGAACAAAACGGGATTCCTCCCGGGACGTTCGGGGATGTCTACAGGAAGACGCTGCTCGGTCTCCATGGCATCCCGATAATTCCTTTAGTTTGCAGTTCATGCTATAATCTTTCCACTGATACGCTGACATCTCAAACTATAATCTTTCCCAAACTGCATCTGACACACTGTATCCGGTACACTATACTCACACACATTGCATCTAACTTCTGCACACATACACATTGCATACCATGCTTGCATCTGATATATATGGAGACTAATATGATGACAACTGTCTTTTCAGACCCCACCCATATCGGGCGCACCAGCAACAACTGCAGCACTAGCACCAGGACCAGCACCAGGACCAGCAACACCTCCTCTAGCAGCAGGGAGGAGAGAGAGAGAGAGAGGTAGAGACAGGGGTGCCCGAGGCCGGAGGAGCACTCTAGAGCCCATTTTGAGCGATGATGATGTTGAGACGAGCGACTCTAAGGAGGCAGTGAGTCCAGATTTCGAGTCGTCCGAGAGTGGGGGGTAACAATGCAGGCTCTGGTTTCAAGAGCGGAGGTTCTGATGCCGAGACAGGTTCAGGGGCGGAGAGTGGAGATACTACCGGCTCTGGTTCAGAGGCTGATTCTGGCATCAGTGTTTCTGACAGTGGCGCAGATGGAGACAGTGCCCCTGAGTCCTCTCCTCTGAGGAAGAGGATGAAAAGGGCCTCTCGAGCCTGAGGCGGCTGGCGCCGATTTTTTGTATTCTTGCTTAGTTTCTTCGTGTTTATAGAATTAGCACATTATAAATTTGGACAGGTTTTATTTTCTTTAAAAACTTGTACTCTACTTTTGTAGAAAAACATGATCGAAATAAAAACCAGTAACTTTTATGAAAAGTGTGATTATTTTGCATCATAAGCACCATATTTGCATGAAATGGACATGAAATCGAATTGAAAGAGCACTCCTGATTGAAACAATATTCTTAATCGAGTAATGAACTGACCGACAATCGCAATACAAAATGCAATATATAACTTGATAAGCAACACACCAACAACTTGATAAACAAAACAACTCAAATATCACTCGAAAAACTTGCCAAAACCAAAAAGACTTAAAACAAGACCTTAAAACACACAAAGAGCAGAACAAAGCATATGCTTCCAGCACTGTTCGGCACAAAGGTGGACAACAAGCCTGAAAAGGAGATTGTCAGCCAAAGGTGGAGATTGTCAGCCATCAGAGGTGGCCGGTCGGCCACCAAAATGGTCTGCCAGCTATCACCAATAGCCGGTCGGCCACCAGTGTAAAGAACCTCCAAATTATTGACACCTGACTTCCACTCACCGCCTTATCTCCTATAAAAGCTTGAGCTTCATCATTTCTTCTCCAGAACTCATTCTAGCTGTTGTTTTTGCCACAAATGTAGCCAATTCTTGCCCAAAACCTCGCGGACTGGATTGCAACTTTGGACGGCTTAGAAAAGGTGAATTTTTGGGATTTCGGCGTAAATGCACTTTTTTCGTTGAGTCAGACTCCACTTTGTTTTCTGTTCCTTCATGTCGCAGCTAGATGTTGGAACCCGATTACACATGTCTTTAGCTTCAGGGGACAAGAGATATGCCCAACAATCAAAGAATTTCAAGTGCTACTGGAATCCCAGCGTGAAGAGGAAATCATACCTCAACCCCATTTTGGCCACATCCAAACTTTAGGACAGATGTGTGGGCTTACTCTCAATCAGGCTTGAACTTTGGTTCACAACAGAAAGCTGGATATTCCCAGCCTGATCCATCGATTCTTCGATGTTGGTGACCGAGGCAACCTTCTTTGGCAAGGTTTTCGACAACACGCCCTCTGCTTATGTATGTTGGCTCATTTTCTTCTTGCCTCAAATTTTGGTGGGTTTAGCATTCGGCTGATTGAAATGGACCAAGGTTTGAAAGAGGGCAAGAGTTGCATTAGCTTGGTGCTGGCCGAGACTTTGATAGGTTTAGACGCCTTCCATCGACGAGAGACCATCAAATTCGCAGGAAGTTCACTACTTCTTCAGGTATTGTTTCCCACCCTTTCTAATATGTGTTTCTCACATCACTCGGCACTCATGCTCTGTTTTTCCCTCAAAGCCCTTTTCTTACTTTTTCTCTCAACATACATCTCTCTATTATTTTAATCTCCTTTTTCTTTCATCCCTCCCCAGATTTGGCTAATGGATAAGTTGAAGGTAGTAGACTCTTGCCCTATATATTCAACTCGAGGCTATTTCTTCCGCCATCGTCAAGTGGATTTTCCTAATGAGGGGTGGTGGTGCCAATAGATGTGAATAGGTCTGCTGCTGACATAGTTTGGCATTGCCCCTGGCTTAATTTGACTAAAATGAGCTACAGTATGACTCGGTTGTCTGGGATTCAGCTGATTGGCTTGACACACTGTGTATTCTACTTTTTGTTTTGGTTTAGACGTCAGTTCGGGCATGACCAGACCTGCCCAAAGGAGGGGGTAGAGTACTCGGTTTCATTCCCTATCTGAGGTTCACACTTGGCTAGGTACCTCACTGCTTGGAGGACGAGAGAGCTTCTGGCCTCCACCCCTAGTTTCAATTGCACCCTTTCTGACGAGTGCCTAGCTTGGCTCAAGGATGAGGCACAATCCAGGCCTACCTTAGCATCAGAAGCTTCCACAAGCACAAGTGGGGGACACAGGAGCACCTGACTCATCTATCCCCTAGTTTATTGCTTTGATCTTTCTTTTCAAGTTTTTAAGATGTAATAAAAAGAAACTTTAATTTGCATCAGAGAGTTGTAGAACTTTGTATTGAAATCAATGAAATTAAAGTTATGAGCACTGAAAATTTTCCTTTTGGTTCAAAAATGGTCAAAGTTGTAAAAGGTAAAATTTGAACAAAATCAACTTTTATTAAAACTTTCCAAAACCATTTTCAAAAGGATCACCACCCAACACGCACGGAATCAATCCTTAAGATGTACAACCCCGAATCCAAAGATCATAAATTGCCCTTTGATTGAATAGCACTGCTCATCACTGTAACCAGCTTTCAGAGTAAAGATCACAACCGAACTCTCAGATAAAGAACAGACAAAGATGACCTGATTAGACACATGGATAGGACAGTTGAGTTGGAGGTGTTTATAGCCAAACTTCAAGATGAAGTTGCCTACATATCCCGAAGATGGGAATCAGGCCTTACGTAGTTTGGTTCGGGTTCACTTTAGTATTAACTCTCTCTTTTGCGCTCTAACTTTTGCCAAGGCCGCCCTTCCAGCTTTTCAACCTTGCGAGCTCAGTTTTTCTTTATTTCTAATTTTTTGTGCTCTAACATTTGCCTAGGTCGCCCGGGTTTTCGACCTAGCGAGCCTCTTTGGGATAATATTTCTTCAACTTGTCCATGTTGATCGGTTGGGAAAATTCTAAGCCATCCAGGTCCATGAGAATAACGGCTCTACCCGACTAGATAGATTTGATGATGTAAGGACCAGTCCAATTGGGTCTGAACTTGCCCCTAGAATCATAGATGGGAGCTCAGTTGTCTTTTATCACCAAATCCCCCTCTTTGAGATTCCAGGACTTAACCTTTTTGTTAAAAGCCGTAACAATCCTGCGTTAATAACCCTGAACATGGTACAATGCTTTCAGCCTTCTCTCATCAAACAACATCATTTTTTCGAACCTGCTCTGCTGCCAGTTTGCCTCTGCTATCTGACACTCAGCCATAACTCGCAGCGATGAGACTTCTATTTCAATTGGCAGAATAGCGTCCATACCGTAGACAAGAGAATAAGGAGTTGCCCCTGTAGACGTCCAGATTGAAGTTCTATAACTCTAGAGTGCGAATGGAAATTTATTTGGCCAGTCCCTATAGGTCTCAACTATCTTCTGTAGAATGTGCTTGATGTTCTTGTTGGTGGCCTCAACAGCTCCGTTGGTTTGTGGCCAGTATGTAGATGACTTATGGAAAGCTACATTGTATTTCTCCAACAAGTCTATCACCTCCTTCTTAAAGTGGAAGCCATTATAAAAAATGAACTCGTTTGGGACTCTGTAGTGGCAAATGATGTTGTTTCAGATGAACTTGGCCACATGCATTGCTTTCAATACTGCATAGGACTAAACTTCCACCCACTTTGTGATGTAATCAATTGCCACCAAAATGTATTCATGCCCATTCGACCCTTTCGGCGTGACTTTGCTGATGACATCGATTCCCTAGATAGAGAAAGGCCATAGTGAAGTCATGTTGTACAGCTTTGATAGCAGGATATTCATGCGATTTGCACGAATTTGGCATTTGTGGCATCGCCGAACAAAACCAATACAATCCTCCTCCATGGTAGACCAGTAATAACCTTACCTGAGAATCTTCTGGGCAAACATTACTCTGTTCATGTGCGCTCCACACTCTCCTCCATGGATGGCCTTTATCAGGCGCATTGATTCCTTTGCTTCGACACACAACTTATACATTCCTAGATGACCCCTCTTGTACAGTTTACCTCTGCAGATGATAAATTGAATGACCATCCACCGTATCGCCCTCTTGTCTTTGGCATTTTCCCCTGGTGGATAAGTCTCATTCTCTAAGAAGTTCTAGATATCATAGTACCAAGGGTTTTGATCTTGCGCTTCATCTATTGCGGCGATAGTCTCGTAGGCTAGCATATATCTCTGCTCAATGATGATCGGACGCATCCGGACTCCCAATGAGATGTCTATCATGAATGATAGAGTTGATAAGACGTCAGCGAACCTATTGTTCTCCCTTAGTAGATGCGTGAAAGTCAGCTTTTCAAACCTAGGAATTAGAACGTCCAGGGTTTGGTGATAAATCTTCATCTTTTCTTCTTTAACTTTCCAGACTCCATTTTCTTGAGAAACAACTAGGTTCGAGTCCCCAATGACATCCAACCTTTTTGCCCCTAGTTCCAGGGCGGCTTCCAAACCAGGGATACACGCTTTGTACTCTGCTTCATTGTTGGATACTTTGAATCGGAGTTTGAAGGCTAAAAGGATATGGGAGTCATCGGGTGCTATCAACAACACACCTATCCATAACCGTATAGATTGGACGCTTTGTCAAAGTATATTGTCCAAGTCTCCTCCTTGACTTACAGAATAGCTTCATCTAGGAACAGGTATTCTACCACTTCATCCCCTTCTACTAGGTGATCTTCCAGGAACTCCGCTACTGCTCTCCCCTTGACCGACTTATAAGTGACATACTTCAGATTGAATTTAGAGAGAAAAAGCAACCAACAGGCTAGCCTACTCGTAAGAGCTGGTTTCTCAAAGAGATATTTAATGGGATCTAATCTCGAAACCAAAATTACGGAGTGAGCTAACAAGTAGTGCCTCAACTTCTTGGTAGCCCATACCAAGGCTAGGCAAGCTTTCTCCAGCGGAACGTAGCAGGTCTCGTATTCCAGCATTTTCTTGCTCAAGTAGTAGATGGCTTTCCCCACCCTATTATCAAATTCCTGAGTAAGCATACATCCTATTATTGTGTCTGTTACTAACATACATAGAATCAAAGGCTTCCTCGGCTCTGGCAGTGACAACACAAGCGGATTTTGAAGGTACTGCTTGATCTATTCAAAAGCAAATTGACATCAATTATCCCATCAGAATTTCTTTCCTTTCTTCAGGAGACCAAAAAGTGGTTCACAAGTCAAGGTTAATTTTGAAATAAACCGTCTTATGAATTGCACTTTACCCAGAAAGCCTCGCACCTGCTTTTTAGTCCTTGGTGGTGGCATTTCTAGGATGGCCTTGATTTTGGAAGGATCTACCTCAATGCCCCTTTGTGTGATCAAGAAACCCAACATTTTCCCTATTATCACGCCGAAAGTACATTTTTGCAAATTCAACCTTAGTCTGTATTCTCTGATCTGTTGAAAGAATTTCTTCAAGGCAGTGTAGTGGCCCTCTCTTTCTTTGGACTTGACAATCATGTCAGAAAGCCTCGCACCTGCTTTTTAGTCCTTGGTGGTGGCATTTCTAGGATGGCCTTGATTTTGGAAGGATCTACCTCAATGCCCCTTTGTGTGATCAAGAAACCCAACATTTTCCCTGTTATCACGCCGAAAGTACATTTTTACAAATTCAACCTTAGTCTGTATTCTCTGATCCTTTGAAAGAATTTCTTCAAGGCAGTGTAGTGGCCCTCTCTTTCTTTGGACTTGACAATCATGTCGTCCATGTACACCTCAACCTTTTTGTGGATCATATCATGCAAAATAGTGGTTGTAGCCTGTTGATAGGTAGCATTGACATTCTTTAACCTAAACAACATCACCCGATAGTAGTAGGTTCCCCACGGCGTAGTGAATGTGGTTTTCTCTCTATTTTCGGGTGCTATCAAAATCTGATTATACCCAGAAAATCCATCCATGAAGGAGAACAATACATGACCTGCTGTGAAATCCACCAATTCATCGATATGTGGCAAGGGAAAATCATCCTTTGGATTAGCCTTATTCAGATCTCTGAAGTCGACATAGACTCTGATTCTGCCATCCGTCTTTGGGACCGGAAGAATGTTGGCCAACCACGTTGGATACTTAGATACAAGCAAGAACCCTACCTTAATCTGTTTGGTAATTTCTTCCTTAATCTTCAAAGCCCAATCTGGATGTATTCTCCGTAACTTCTGTTTGACGGGTTGGGCCTCGAGGTCGAGAGGGATCCGATGCTGTACAATCTCAAGATCGATTCCAGGCATGTCTTCGTAGGATCACACGAAAACATCTTTGAAATCTTTTAATAAAGCGACTAAGCGCTGGCACTCCTCCGAAGACAACGTGGACCCGATTTAGAACAGATGCAGATCCTTCTCAGTACCCACATTAAAAGTAATGATTTCATCAGCAAGGGGTTTTGCAAACCTCTCATCCTCTCGATTAATCAAAATTTTCAAAACCAGAGAAATTCCTTCCTTTTCATTTTCATTAAAGCTTTCAAAGTCCTGATCAATGCAATAAACAAGCGGCACAGAGAAATACTCAGAATCTGCAGTGGCATTCTCATTCATAAAGTCCAGCTCATCCAGCTCTTCAGTTACAACCGACTCAAAAGAAAAGGAAAAAGAGGACCGGGCAAAGACCTTGGCATCCGGGTTATCACCCCTAAGAATATTGGACTCGGACTCGGACTCAGAAGAACCGAAATTTGATTCCAACTCCACGGACTCTGTGGAATCAGATTCTGGTTCACTACCCGACTCAGAACTATTGGACAGATAGCCCTCCTCTAGCTGCCAGACGAGAGATAGTGCTTTAGATGCTTCCAAAATGCTGCTAGAAGGGTTCACACCAGGTTGGTCCCCGATCATGGAGATAGCCAGGTTATTTCCCAAGCTCTCTGAGTCGGCTGGAGGATTTGAAAAGAGACATGCCAGTGCTGTTCCTACTCCCAGCTCATTGTTATCCAAAACACTTTCTATGCTCTGTCCAGCTTCCACAGTTGGCTCAACCTTTTCCTCTGTATCACTATCTTGCAACTGCAAGTCAAAGAAAATTTCAAAACCAAGAACATGCCGTTTCTCAGAATTAAACTAGGGCTCAAAAAAGCTGCAGAATGGGAAGTCATCTCCCTCTTGAACAAAATGGCCTCTCAGTGTTCCCCGGATCGGCCTATGAACCAGCTCATAGCGTTTCCCAGCCTGCTTGGCTCTAGCTCTGCTTGCCATTTATTCTCTCTTCCTGACCCAATCTTCTTTGGTGGGTGTATAGCCAAGACCAAAGGCATGTGGATTTTGTGGCACATCAGCCAATGCTGTAACGCCCTTTCGACCGCTTCTTCCTAACCCCATTCCTGGCATATATTGGAGCTTGTTCATGAAATAGATTGATTGGGCACTAACATACAAGCCCTCATCAGCTGCCAAGATGGTTTGCACTGCTCGGGCCTCAGCTAGCATAAAACCTGAAAGAAAAACATCCTCCTCGCTGTGAACAATTTCTAGCACAGATGTAGTTACCTCTGGCAGAGGATGTATAGACGAATTGCCGAACACAATAGCTACCCCCTTACCATGAGGGTATTTCAACATTTGATAGAGGGTAGATGAGACTGTTTTCACTTGGTGCAGCTAGGGTCTCCCTAATAATAGATTGAAAGTGGCCGGGACATCCAGGACATGGAACTCAATATCCTGTTGCGATGGGCCCACTTGAACTTTGATATGTACTGTGCCCATTACCTCTTTGCTTGTGTTGTCATATGCTCAAATCACCTGGGTTGTAGGCACCAAATATGCTGGTTTTAGACCAATGGCATACACTGTGCGAGATGAATAGACGTTGATAGCCAACCCAGTATCGACCAACACCACTGACACCCATTTTTCTCTGTACTCCATTCATATGTACAGAGGTTTGTTGTGTGTTGAGCCTTCCGGTGGCAATTCCTTGTCTGAGAAGGTTAAGGTTGGGCTGGCACCACCTGGGAAAACTAGGCCTATGAGTTGTTCAGGAGTCGTGTCAATGGACAGTTTGGCTTTGTCCATTGCTGATAGTACAACCTGTCGATGCACTCGAGAAGCCATGAGAAGCCCCCAGATTGAAATATCGGCTTAAATCTTCTTCAGCTATTTTAACACCGCCTCTTCTTCCAACTATTTTTCCTTGTACTTCTCAACCTCTCTATCCTTCCTGAAGGCTTCAGCTTGGCCCAAGTGCGGGGGCTTGAAATACTGCCCACTCCTCATCATGTGGTCAACCTCTTCAGAGTACCAAGTATTGTTTGGCAGGGACTCACCCTAGTCCTCATCAGTGTGGGCCAAGAGTAAATTGTTATCCTCCCACCATACTCCTCTGGCAACCGACAAACAATTGTCTAACTCCAGTCTGATCATTCTCGTATCAGAAACATCTCTCGCAAGGTGTTGGGCTTTTCCAGCTTCCTGTTTGTCTTGATCCCTTTCTTGCACAAACTACTTTAACGTGGCTTCCTGCTCTGTATTCGTGGTATTCACAGTGCCTAGTTCTTGAGCTATATTCTTGATACCGATGCTCTCCGGCAGTTTTCCTTTTTCCTCGGCCATTTCAGCCACTGCAGCTATTCTTGCTTCCTGTTTCCCTGACTATGTTTCAGTTTCTTCCTCTTTATCAGGCTCATCACTAAGCCACCCAGAGTTGTCCATCGACCCATTCAGATCAAATCAATCTGCACGTCCCCCTGATCTTGCTTGTCATAGAACTGCAGATTGTCTAAGTCCTCCTCTAGCTCCGCTAGATCATCCAGTCCTTGACTTGGGCCATCTTCTCTGACCACATTGACCTCTGTTGTTGTCGGCAATGCTACTTTTGGTTTGGCCTGATCAGTCGGCACAATGTAACATCATAGGTCATACACCCCTTCAGCTAGTCCACAGAGTCCTCAGGCAATGGGTTAACATTCTCCTCCAAGGCCAACCTCCCTCATTCTGCCATTGTCACCACCACAGGTTTAGGTTAAAGTTTGGACGTGTCCATCGTGCACAAGTCTGCGCTTTTAGCGATGAACAACGTCAGTCTGGTAGGTGGGAAGGGGTAATATATACGCTGGGGTCATAGGGGATGGCCAGTGTATGTATTAGATTTAAGTGCCGGGGTGGAGGAACTTGGTTGTGGGCTAGGAGAGGGTTGGTGGCCACATTTGGCGTTTGGGATGGTGCTATCACCTTGTTATCGATGAGATCTTAAATCTCATGACGTAGCCTAAAGCATTGGTCGGTGTCATGACCGTGCTACTGGTGAAAAGCGCAGTATTTGGCTGGGTTGTGTTTAGGTAGGAGAGGATCGGGTAGTGGACGGGACTCTAATGGCTTGAGATGCCTCTTTTTGATCAACACCCTCAGGGCTTAGGATAATGGCATATAGAGTGGGGTAAAGGTCCTCTGGGATCGGACCTGGTTGTTTGAGGTTTGTGGAGTTGTGCTGGCAAAAGGGTTGGTTGTCTTGGCTGTGGTGGTCACAACGCTTACATCAGATGGCCGTGTAGCTGTGCTTCCACTAGTGGTTGCATTGGAACTGCGTGAAAAAGGGTCTCTTGGCCTACTCATTCTCATCGGTTATTAACCCCTGTTTCATTGTATCTTTAGTCTGCACTCCTATCTCGTGGAGCTTAGTGAATGTAAACAACGGTAAGACGATCATCTTCTGCAATAATTTCCCTTACAGATTACAGACCACCATCCTGATTGATCCTTCTCTGATGGTCTAGTAGTTATCATCAAAGATTTGGCCCCCCACCTCATTACAAAGTCTGAGAAGCGCTCATTTGGCTTTTGACGAGTTGCTTCAAGATCACGAGTTGTGACCTCGATCTACATGTTGTAGGAGTACTGTTCGATGAAGGCCTCAGCCATTTTCTCCCAGCTCCATTTTACTGAATCCTTCAGCTTTACATACCAGATAGCCGTTATTCCTGACAAGGTCTGGCCGAAAAGTGACAACTTTTGAAGTTTGGTAAGGCCCATTGGTTGCAGGATATCGAAGAACAACCGCAAATGGACCATGGGATCCCCAGAGCCATAGAACCGATTTATGAATGGCATTTTGAACCAATCCGACAAAGTCACTGCAGAGTCGGTGTATCCATCTTCGATGTTGGGGATTGAGTTCACGCCCTTTGTCCATTTGAAAAGCTTCTCCAACTTGTTGACCTTAAGTACAGACAGGTCAACTTCAAATTCAAACGGAAGCTCGGTTTGGTATACTGGTGCCTTGGAGGCTTGCAGTGGGATGGGGTCTACCGGATTGCCCAAATTCTCTTGGACATTAGCAGTGATTTCGGGTGCTGGGATACTCGCAAGAGGTGCATGGAAAGCAGAAGCCGCTGCCGGTTGTGGTTGCTGTTGCTGCAGCCTGTTTATCCCTTCAGCTTAGTGGGCTGTAACTTCAGCTTGGCAAGTAGCATCTTGCTGCATGGTGTCCATGGCTTGCTGGAGATAACGAAGCAAGTCTTCCATGCTAACCGGGGGATGTTGTGCCATCAGAACTGGTGAATAATCTCTTACTAGAGTGGATGTAGAAGATTAAGCCTGATTGGATATAGGTAAAGTAAAGGGTGACTGCTGCACTGGTGAATTATGCCTAACTCTTCTCCATCTGGTAACCGGTGGGAGCGAAGCAAACACAGGATGTCCCCTAACAAGATCTCTGGATCTATAGAGCCTTTTAACACTAGTCCAAAGTGCTTGGGGGGTAACTGAACTGTCTGAAGCAATTGTGATAAATTACCTTGCAAAAAAGAAATAAAGCAAAAGGAAAACAAAAATTAGAAACCGCATAACACCTCAGCTCAGATGTTAACCATACACAAATGTAATCAAAGCTGTAAGACTATACTCAAACACTGATTTCTACCCTCAAATCTGATACCCAAACTTGCAACTGATACGCACATTCCTATGGAGTTTCACTCTAAAAGCACATACCAATTAAGTGAGAGCCAAAACACCCCTATAAGGGGGTAGGGTTACCCTGTCCTAGTTTCATCAGGAACTAGGGTTTACTATTCAAGCAAAGTGGTTTTACACAATCCTGTATTCGGATAAGCAACCTGTCCTAGTTTACAATAGTCTCTATGGCTTTTCGACATGTAACTAGGACGATTGGTCAAGAAAAGGTACCTCAGCAAGACTACCTAATATAACTCTCACACCGAACACCGAAAAGTGAAAGGTGGATCAAATGGTATAGCGATAGTCCAGATCCAAGGGTTATGTTCCCATCGTGGCAGAGCCCACGACCGGTTAGCCTTTTGGCAAGCTTTTCCAAGCACGCCTCCGGCAAACCGTCTTGGAATAGCAGATGGAAAATACAATGACTTAGGCACACTAATGCAAATGTAATGCAAAGAAACATATAAGTGTAGATAAAATGTGACATCATGAGTTCGAGTCAAGTTCTCTAATTCCCCAGCAGAGTCGCCAGAAACTATAGCTTGGCTTTTTCGCGCCCCCTTTCGGAAGTTCGAATATAAGCCCTACAGTTTAGACTCCCGAGATTCTGAATCTAATTTCACAAATGCAATGTGAAATTGATAAACACTAAAGAGTTTAAATCCGGCAAACCTTTTAGAAAATTGATTTTGAGTCAAATTGGCAAAAAAATAGACTGCTTTGCTAGATACAGAGTAGCCACCTAAATATTTTATTTTTGGAGAAATTTAGGAAACCCATGACTCATGCCAAAGGCCACGAGTCTGTCATCACCAAAGTTTCTTCGGCTCGAGAACTTAGGTACGAGAGGGGAAGGTCATGAATACATTTGAGCACCCCCGCTCGCTCGATCAAAGATCAGCCTCTACTAATCATGATATGATTTATATTAATATTATATGATCTTTTTCCGATTTATTACGCTAACATTTACTATGTGGTGCGCACATAAGGTATAGACTAGTTTGCCTGAATTGGAACAATTCAATTTCATGTTTGTTTTGCAAAATTGTTTCGAAATATGTATCACTTGAAAAAAGTGATCGCATATAAACACTACTCAAATTATTTCAATTCAAGCAACAAGCCTTCATCCATAGGCATTCAAATAGTTTACCAAGTAAGCACTTATCCTCATGGCAAGCATGCTAGTCATGACAGTCACTCACACTCATATAAGTATGCTAAAGCACTAAAACTCACCTAGTACTCTAAGCCAAAATAAATAAGAGAGTTAGAAAAAATGTATGATCCTAACTTTATGCAATATGACTAATACAACACATGCGATATGCAATTACTAGGCTTAGCTATTAATATGGAATATGAATTGATTTGATAACATGATATATAAACACGTATTCAAAGAAATATTGAAATTAATAATGTAGTTAGAATGATGAACTGAGCCTTGGTGCATGCAATACAAATGAATGGATGCAAACATGTGATATGCTAATTGAAATGTGATGCTCCTAAAACTAACCATTGTAAATTGATAAATAAAAGGGAGAAAGATGTCGGGTTGGAAGACATACACATTATTACAACATTGCGTTCTCACAAATGAGAGTTCGAATGAACAAACTAGCTAAGCTAAACTACTTAACTAATTATTACAATAAATGAACTAATTAACTAACTGTGCTAGCTAACTAATTATTACCAACCAAATTAATTAACAAGAACACAATATGAATTAGCTATTCTAACTAATTACAATGGTCACTAGTTAAGCATAACACTAATCTATTACAACACAGATCCCAAGGATCGATGAGAAACTCATGCATGAATGCGGTTTCTACCCGAAAAGCCACTGTTTTGCTATTGCATGCCTCTGTTGCACAGCAGGACACTTGCACTGATTTCCTTCTCCAGACCAATTCTGTTCTGTCTTAGGAGTACACTGTTGAATTTGCACTGGTGGCCGACAGAGAGCCGGTCGGCCACCGATGATGGTTGGTCGGCCACTGCTGATTTTGGACTTCCTTGTTGCAACAAAGAGAAAACAAAGCAGGACAGTGTATTTCTCATGGGTTGTTTGTACTATGTATCCCTCATTATCATCAAAACATCTTAAAGGAGTGATACATTTAGCTTTTAAACCATCAATCAAGCAATTTCATTGCATGATGGCCAAAGAACCAAGATGTACAAGTTCAATAAATGCACAAACAAGACAAAGCCTTCATTCTATCATACATGATCAAGGGCAATGGTGACCTAAGAAACTTAGCACATTTCATCACTTTAAGTATGAAACGTCCCAATTTTCTTTGTGTTCAAATTAACGTCCGATTTGAAACACAACAAGACATAACCAAGCATAATTTTAGTTTCAACTTTATTTACTCATTTTAGATTACCAACCATTCCTTAACCAATTAAGTCCATTGGTGAGTAAGTTCTCTAAAAGGAAAGGAAGTGTTTAACAAGGGGTAGTTTAAGGCAAGAGAGACGTGTCATGTCGTTGGTAATGAACCTCCAAAAGAGGATTAAACCATTAAGCATGGACCTCAATCTCAAGCTTACATAATCCCAAGTTTGAAACAACTCTCAAAGCAAATGAAAAAGTCAAGAAATGAGGGAGGTTGCAGAGATTAATAGTGCTGAAATTAAGTGAAAAAAGCACTAAAACATGGCAATCAACTCAAAAAAGTGGTGTCTAATGCCTCAAAATACCAAGCTTGTGTGGACATTTACACTACAACTATGCAAAACAAGACTCAAATACAACAACCAGCCAAAAATAGCGGCAAAATAGTCTAAAATAGAGCCTAAAACATGCTGGAATTAAGCTACAAATGACTAGAAAAATAAGCAAACATATAGAGCTAACTAGGCTAGCAAACAAGACACAAGGAGTGGAGGCTAACCCCACCAAATTTGAAATTCAAAACATGATTTTTACCACTGAAAATACTCTGAAATTTAGTGTTTAAAGACCCAAAAAAAGATAGTTTGAAAGTGGGAAACAAATGTAGAAAAGCCTTACAAGCAAAGAATAAAGAGATATCAACCACCCCCTAACCTTAAATGGCCTAAAACCACCAATTTCAGCCCACAAAAATAGAATTTTTACAGCCCAAAAACAACCCAAAAAACAGTGGGAAAAGATTGGAAAACAAGTATGTAAAACAAGTTAAAACAAATGAGTATTATACCTCTTGAAGCAAAGATCAACTTTAGGCAACAATTCAAGCCAAAACCACCTTCAAGAGCTCCAAGAAGGCCTCAAGGAACCTCAGCTCAAAGATGATCAACTTTGGTTTAGGAGATATAGGCAAAAGTGTGATGTATCTATACTAATGTGCACAAATTTGTAAGAGAGAGAGAGAGAGAGAGAGAGAGAGATTTGTTCCAAAAATTCTAACCCTCAAAAAAAGGGAGGAGACCCCCTATATATAAAAAACATGAATTCTATACAAGGAGATCCAACCCAACACATAGGTGCAGATGCATGCATCTGTGCAAACAATACTAATGTGCACAAAATTTGTAAGAGAGAGAGAGAGAGAGAGAGAGAGAGAGAGAGAGAGAGATTTTTGTTCCAAAAATTCTAACCCTCAAAAAAAGGAGGAGACCCCCTATATATAAAAAACATGAATTCTATACAAGGAGATCCAACCCAACACATAGGTGCAGATGCATGCATCTGTGCAAACAACTGGCACATCTGGCATAAAATATCTACAAAAGTAACTGGTGGCCGACTGGCTACACCCATGGCCAACAGCCTATGGTGGTGGCCAACAAGTCACCAGAAGGTTCAGGCTTGAAACACCAAGGTTTTGGTCCAAAACAAGGCATAAAATAGATAAGGTTTAAAGGCTCAAAGACAAGGCATTCCGCCGAGGACTTCGAGCACTAAAACGAGCACATGCAGTCAAAATCATCGAGTGCACAAGCAATCACATCCAAGTCTTGAGGACGGTCAAAAATGGGGTGTCTACAGTTGCCTCTCTTTGACAGAACTCGGAGTCATGAAATGACGTGAGTGAAGGTCAAAGCCCGAAGACAACCCATTTTGACAAGGCCGTAAGACTTGGACAAACAAATAAACAAGACAAAGAATGGTTGCGCCCGTAGGCTACCTACGTATCTCTTTGCAAGGAATCAAACCAGTGTAGTTTTGGGGCAAAATGCAAATGATATGCACATTGCGACTTTGAAAGCTGGACTTACACGCTTCGCAAAGCCGGTGATTTTGAACACTTATGATCATGCGAGATGATGCAATAAGCAATAACAAAATGTAATAAGCAAGAATGACAACATATGAATGAGCAACTTCAAGCTTAAAATCAACATAGGTTCTATGCAAGAAGAACTAAAACACACTCTAACCACGCCAAAAATAAGGGACGAGGAAAGAACACACCGCTCAGGGTTGCGTTTCATGCATCTTGAGAAACCGAGAACAAAACCGCTCAGGATCGTGTTTCACACATCCCGAGAAACTGAAAACCACCTAGGGCCGTGTTTCACACGTCTTGAGAAACAAGGAAGACCACTTGGGTTCGCGTTTCACGCGTCCCGAGACACGACACAAAAATTGCTTGGGATCGAGCTTCGCAGGCCCCGAGATGAAACCCGCCCAGGGCCACGTTTCACATGTCTTGAGAAACAACAACTTGGGCGCGTACTTCGTACTTCCCGAGGTAAAACCCATCCAGGGCAGCGTTTTACGCGTCCTAAGAAACAACCACTCGGGCGCGTACTTCATACATCCCGAGGTAAAACCCGTCCCGAACCGTGTTTCACGCGTCTTGAGAAACAACCACTCGGGGCAAGTGGCGATGAACAAAGTGGTAGTTTAAAAACTCATAGGGTGAGTGACGATAAACCGCTCTACTCTGATGGGAATCTCCCTTTTGTGTTCCTTGAACTCTTATCTTCAACTCACAGTTCAAAGGCCCTCAAATGCTAACAAAGGGTAACTTCTGCATATAGAAGCCACAGATGCCGCTTTTCTTCCTGATCATATTCATAACTTTTCGTATTCTCCAACGGGGTGACAGACTGGGTTGGTTCAGTATGCAGAATTGAGGCGCACACATGCTATCTCAATCTATGGGATTGCCATACAGATTTCAAGCCGGGAATACACCCCTAGGTATTTAAATCAGACTTTAGTCTTGGAATCCAAACCTTTGTGTTCTAGGCATTGCCATTCGAACTCCAATTTCCACCGTCGCAGTTGATCTCCTAGGAACTTATTGGAAACACAGCCTAGATGTTTCTGGCAGGGAATGGTACTCAGGGAGAGCACTTCTGATTGCCATTCTGGCTTGAAGCAGGCTTCATCGCCATTCTGACTTGAAGTAGGCTTGAGCTTGAGCTTGAGGTCGAGGTATACTCATACTCCGAAGAAATGACAAGGCCTAAGAAGGTGTATTCGAAATGCAATCCTAGAAATGCTGAAGTTGAAACAAACTCAGATGCTCCAATCTTCTCTCTTTTGCTTTTGTAGTTTGGAAACTATGTAGCTTTAGATAGGTCCTTGTTCTATTGCTCTCACTTTTTTATCTGGGTTGGACCTTGCAGTTTTTGAAAGAAAAAAACCTTGTTTTGCATGACATGTTCGGAATGACACGACACTCTGAGCACAAAACAATTTATTTTCATGAAACTGAAACCAAGAATGAATTCTTAACCGGGTACTGAGCCTACGACTGACCACAGTACACCACGACTCAACGAAGGGAAAACAAAGTAAAACAATCTAAACACGTTTATTTACACTCACAACGACTCAAAGCAAGAATCGAGACAAACAAAAACAACAAACACAACATTTGGGTGTTTTCCACCAGTAGGAGACCTCTTAGTTCACGGGGAGCCCACTGCTTCTCCAGGTATTGTGTCCACCCTTTCTCATTTGTGATTCTCATATCACTTTGTCACTCAATCTCTATTTTCTCTAAAAAGCCCTTTCTTTACTTTTTCTCTTAACGTATATCTCTCTATTCTTTAATCTCTCTTATTTTTATCCCTTCCCAGGTGTGGTTGATGGATAAGTTGAAAGTTACGGACCCTATGAGGGGAATTGAATATTATGCACCATTTTCAGTCTGTGCTTCGCATTGAGCTTGATACCTCACTACTTGGAGGATGAGAGAGCTTTTGGCCCTTATTGCTAGCTTCAGTTGTGCCCTTTCTGGCAAGTGCATTGATAACAGGAAAAAGACAGAAAACCCGACTTAACTGTTCCCCTAGTTCATTATTTTGACCATTTTTGTTTTTGGCTTTCTACTAAATCAATTTTGATCAACATAAGAGTTAGATTAACATGCTTGTTCGACTTTTTACTTTGAAATCATGTAAGTCAAGTTGTGAGCACTGAAAATTTTCCTTTTTTGGGTCCAAGAAATGGTCCAATTTTGGAAAAATGGAATAATTGCTAAGAAAATTAGTTAACCTCATTAAAAATTCTCAAAAACTATTTTTACAAATGGCCACTGCCCAACCAACGTAGAATTAACTCTTGAGATGCATAACCTCAGATCTGAACTTGAATTGTCTTACAGCTGAATCCTTCTAACGAAATAGGACAACCGATTTTGAACGAAGATGAGCCAATTTGCTCATGGATAGGGTAGCCGATTTTGAACAAAGATAAGCCAATCAACACAGATAAGCCAAGCATGCTGAAGATGATTGGGACCGAACTTCAGGATGAAGTTGCCTACGTATCCCAAAGATAGGAATCAGGCCGTATGTGTTCCAAGTTTGAGGTTCACTCGGGTGTTAACATTCTCTTTTTGTGCTCTAACTTTTACCAAAGCCGCCCTTTCAGGTTTTCAACCTTGCGAGCTCTGTTTTTTTTTTTCTTTTCATTTTTCTCTATTTTTCTCTTTCTTTTGTTTCTTTCCTTTTTCTTTTCTCTTTCTTTTCTTTTTTCTTTTGTTTCCATTTTTTCATTTTTGTTCTTTTCCTTTTTTTTTCTTGCTCTAACTTTTGCTTGGGTCACCTTTCTGAGTTTTCGGCCTAGTGAGCCTTTCAAGGATAGAAAAGTTTAACTTTGTCCATGTTGATCGATTTTGAGATCTCTAAGCCATCTGAATCCAGGAAAATGGCTGCTGCTTTTGACTAAATAGTCTTGATGATATAAGAGCCCATCTAATTGGGATCTGAATTTGCCCTTAGTGTTATGGATAGGAACTCAATTGTCCTTCAGCACTAATTTTTCTTCTCTCAGATTTTGGGATTTGGCTTTCTTGCCGGTCTCCATTGGTTGGCGAAACGACCCATCTTTTGAATCTTTGAGCACATCTGACATTTTTGCCCCTAGTTCAAGGGCTGCTTCAAATCCGGCCATGCAAGCCTCACATTGTGGTCGACCATTGAACATTCTGAATCAAAGTTTGAAAGAAAAGGGGTCAAGTCTTAAGGCCGAGAGTGATCCTATGCTGTACAATCTCAAGATCAATTCCAGGCATGTCTTCGTAGGACCACGCAAAACATTTTTGAAATCTTTTAATAAAGCGGCTAGTCGCTCGTGCCCCTCTGAAGACAATGTAAAACCAATCTGTACCAAGCCAGGATCCTTCTTAGTACTCACACTAACAGGTATGATCTCATCTATTAAGGGCTTAACACGCCTCTCTTCCTCTCAGTTGATCAAATTTTTGCAAATCCCAAGGAATTCCTTTCTTTTTGTTTTCATTACAGTTTTGGAAATAGTTTTGAAAAACTTTAGTCAATGTAATGATTTAAAGGCACAGAGAAGTAAATGGAAAAAGTGCTCTCATTTCATTCAGATCTTCTGACGCAACTAGCTCAATGGTAAAAATAGACACAAAAGAAAGAGTAAAAAAAAAGACAAACACAAAACAAGAAAGTAATGCCCGAGTTAACATGCCCGAAATCACCAACCTCTGACACATCAAGTCTAACTCAATACAACAAGACTGACTCAATACCCAAGTCTGAAAGTAAAATAAACAGCATTTTCAAAGTGCTAAAAAGTGCGTGCCATCCACCACATCTTGAGTAAAATGAGCGCCATCAGCAGGTGGTTCATCCCCGATCACATTGTCACATTATCCCCAAGTTCATCGATCCAGTGCCGATAGACTTTGTAGGACCCGGTGGAGTGATGACCTTATTGACAATCAGATCTTGAACTTCATGACAAAGACGAAAGCAACCGTCAGTGTCATGGCCGATTTGTTGATGGAAGGCACAGTACTTGGAAGCATTATGCATGGCTGGAAGGGGATCAAGGAGAGGCCGAGGGTCAAGGGGTCTGAGATGGCCTTGTCTTATAAGGATTTGGAGAGCTTTGGACAAGGTCATGTAAAGGGGATTGAAGGTGCGGTTTCCAGTCCTGCCAGGTGTAGACACCCCATTTTTGACCGTCCTCAAGACTTGGACATCACCATTGGAACACTTGGTGATTATCCATGTTTGTGTTCGTCTTGAGTTCCCGGAAGCCTTGGCAGCGCGCCTCGTCGCAGGACCTCTCGACTTGACTGTTTTGTGCTTGGTTTGACACCAAACACTTGTGTTTTGCCTTTGAGAGGTAGGGTAGGGCTTGTAGACCATCCCCACCCATCACCGGTCATGGCTTGAGGCCATCGGCTGTGTTTTGTGGCCACCGGCCAAATATTTGGCTGGCCGGCACTATAGATGGCCGGTCGGCTATCTTTTTTTGGTCAATTGCGTCTTTGGCCGGCCGACTGCTGTGCATCTGCTTTTGCAGATATTTTGACACAGCCGTCTTGCATTTGGCTCCCCTCCATACACGTGTATGGAGGGATCTCTCTCTTTAGAAGCTTGTCTTGTAAGCTTTACAAGACAAAAAGCTCTATAAGAGGAGCCCTCCTCTCTTGGCTTTAGGGTTAGACATTTTAGAGAGGAAAACATTGTTAGAAGCTCTGGTTCTAGGGTTAGAGCTTATACATATCCTATCTCTATATCTCTCTCTCTCTTGAGTGTTCTAGGTGTATTTGTTCATAGTATTGCACACAAACACCTACCATTACACCTTCCTTTGGCTATTGAGGTTCTAAGGGATTTTTTTCAGAGTTTTGGAGCTGTTTTGAGCTCAAGGAAGGGGCTGGTCCACCATTTGTGATGAAGGTCAACAAGAGTAACAATCTTACCCCTTTTTACCCCATTCTTGCATACTATTTTTGCCTATCTTAGAACTATTTTCTGGCTTTGTATATAATATAAAAAAGTTCTGTGTTTGGGCCCTCTAAATAGTTTGTTTAGAGTGTTTTGTGGTTTGGAGGTGTTTGACCCCTCTTAAGCCTTGAGGGGCTCCATTTTGTGCTATTTTGAGTGAGCTCCGGGACTTTGGTGTTTGGGGCCTCCTCACAACTGAAATCTTGAGGGATTTCAGTGGTAAGGATGGTGCCTTGAAGTCCCAAAAAGGAGAGGGCCACCCCCTCTCCTTGTTGTCCTTGAAAAGGGCCATTTTTGCCTCTTGAGGGAGCACCTAGCTTAGCTCTTGTTGACCATGCCTTAGCTGATTTTTGTGCTTATTATGTCATAATATGCCTCTGTTTTTAGTTGGTTTTGGTACACCATGCATGCTTAGCATACCTACCTTGTAATGCATGTTTAGCCTTAACATGCCTTAGGTTGTAAACCATTGTTCAAGCATGTTTTAGGTCTAGCTTTTTGAAGCTTTTATGCTTATTTTGCCATGTTTGAGGTCTGTCCTTAGTCATTTTGGTCGGCCATGACATGCATTATACACCCCCTTTGCTTTTTTGTTTGTTGGCCTTAAGTGTTTGAGTGTGTAGCATGCATTACTTGCTTCATTTCAGTGGTTTGGCACTATTTGTAGCATCATTTCAGTCCCTTTGACATGCTGTATGCTTGCCTTGGACACCTCTTTAATGCTTTGAAAGCTTGTGTTGTATGCTCCATGTTTTGGTCATTGTGCATGCTTTGAATTCAAGCCATTTAGATCCATCTAAGTGGTCTTTTGGGTTTGTTTTATGTGCTAAAACTCTGTTTTTGGTCATTTAGGTCTTACCATGTGTGGTCATATCAAGTGTAGTTCAATACTTCATTAGCTTGTCTTGAATGCTTGGGCCATTGTTGCATGTTTAGCCTATCTTGCTTGCTTGGTTTGGCACCATGTTCTTGCATGATTTTCAGAGCTTAATGCATGCCCCATGTCTATGATTATTCCCTTTTAAGTGTGCTTAAAAGATGCCCTTTGATGCTTAAGTGTTGGCTTTAACGTGTGCATGTGTGTATGGTTTTGGTCCCATCTTCTTAAGCTATTGGCCACTGTTTTTGCGAACCTT
>NW_021027074.1:248561-263629 GCF_004153795.1 Camellia sinensis | reverse complement strand
GGACCTAACTTAGAGCTGTCCAATTAGTGCAAGTCCATCCCTTGCATGCCATTCAAGTGTTGTTACATTATCCCATGTTTGCATGCTTTGGTTGCATGTGTTGCATGCTTGAAATCATTCGCAGTTGGCATGCATTCCCTTGGTCAAGTTACTAGCATGTTGCATGATTAGATTGTATCTTGCATACTTTAGTAGTTTGCATAGTTATGGCATGCTTTTTTGCTTGTTGTGCTTAGCTTGTGTACCTAGTGTACATCACTTGCTTGTATGTTCATGTTGCATACTAGCTCACATGATTAGGATTGCATTGCATTGGCATGCATGCTCTACCTCTTGACCAAGTCATGTGGAGGTAGAAGCCCCTTGGTTTGATTGTGTGCATTGCATTTCATTTGACATGAAAATGCACACTTGATTCTTTGGGCCATCACGCATTGAAATGCCGCTTGATGGTCCGAGAACCAAGGACCATGGCCTTTGAGTCATGAACATGATAAGGGGTGTGACGGTGCATACATTGCTTGAATTGCATTGCCATGCTCTGTTTGTCCTCTGTTGTGTCAATTGTAGATTCTGAAGGAACTTTCTGCGACCGGCAGTGTTTTAGTGCCGACCGGAATCCTTCCTGGCCCGTATAGCTTAATCAACAGCCGATTATTACACACCATAGCGGTGATGATTCTACTCAGCCGGTGGTGTCTCCAAATGTCCAGGGAAGCAATTCTGAGACTTTGGCAGTCTTCCAAGAGGCAGTGCAGGGAAAACAGAGGCAACTTATGCATGGCAATGCACTTCCGAGCAAGACCCGGCACGCGCGCATCGAACCCTCTTCCCGAGGCCCCTTTTATTCTTTTTTACCTTAGTTAATTGTTTAATTAATTAGGTAATTTGTAATAATTAATTAGCTTGCGAGTTAGTTAATTTGCATCATTCTTCCGGTTCCTCCGAGCGAGGGCGAATTTGTAATAAGTGTGGGTGAGTGCGTGCATGTCTTCCAACCCCCACTTCTTTCTTCCCTTTTACTTACCTGCTTTGATGGTTAGTAATAGGACATGTTAATTTAGCATACCTTATGCTATGCATGCGTGCATATTCATCAGTATTGCATGCACCGGCTCGCGCATCATGCTAACTGCATTAGTACTTCAAATCTAACTTGAATGCATGCTACTTGTGCATTTTCACATGTCATTCATAGAATAGCCGAGCCTACTCTAGTGACATTCCGTACGTTTGCATTAGACATTTAAACATGGACTTGGATCATGCATTGATTGCTAAAGTTCTTTGTTTTGGCACGGAGTACGATGTAAAGCATTTACGCTATTTGTTTGTTTGGAAATGGTTTGAAGTTTGCTACTCGTAAGTAGGCTAAATAACTCGCATTTCAATGAATTGTTCCAATTCAAGCAATCCAACCTTCACCCATGAGGTACACAGACTGTGCGCTGACATATAACCCCTCATCAACAGCCAAGATATTTTGAACAACCCGGGCCTCGGCTAGGGTAAATCCTGATAGGAACACATCCTCTGTGCCATGCTCGATTTCCAAAACCGGTGTAGACACCTCTGGCGGCGGATGGATTGATGAATTCCCAAAAACTATAGCCACCCCCTTCCCGTGGGGATATTTCAACATCTGATGCAGGGTGGAAGAAACCACCTTTACCTGGTGCAGCCATGGCCGCCCTAAGAGTAGATTAAAGGTTGCGGGAACGTCCAAGACATGAAAGTCAATCTCGTGATGTCCTGGACCAACCTTGGTCTGAATCTGCACAATCCTCATCACTTCTCTGCTAGTATTGTCATAAGCCCTTATCACCTGGGCAGTTGGCACAAAGTCCGCGGGCTTTAACCCGATTTCATATGCCGTCCTTGACGGGCACACGTTAATGGCGGATCCCGTGTCGACAAGAACTACCAGTACCCACTTGTCTCTACACTCCACAAAGATGTAGAGCGGTTTGTTATGCTTTGCACCCTCAGGCGGCAGTTCTTTATCAGAAAAGGTCAACGTCGGGAAAGCTCCTCCTGGAAAAACCAATCCTACCAGCTGCTCAGGTGTGGTATCTATTGAAAGTTTGGCCTTGTCCATAGCAGAAAGGACAGCTTGTCTATGGACTCATGAAGCCATAAGCAGTCCCTAGATGGAGATGCCTGCCTGTATCTTCTTCAGCTGTTTCAGCACAGCCTCCTCTTCGAGCAATTTATCCTTCTACTTGTCTGCCTCCCTGTCCTTTCCGAACGCTTTTGGTTGATCTAAGTGCGGGGGCTTGAAATACCGCCCGCTTCTAGTCATGTGATCAACTTCGCCAATGTACCAGGTATCATCCAACTGGTTATTTCCCTAGTCTTCATCTGTGTGGGCAAGACATAGATCATCATCTTCCCACCACATGCCATCAGCAGCCGACAGGCACCTGTCCAGCTCCGTTACAACTATTCCTGTGGCCACAACACCTTCCGTTCCAATGCCCACAGCACGCTCTGTTCCTGTGCACACATCACGTTATGTTCCCGCAAGGGCCTTGGCCTTTTTGGCCCTCTCAGAATCCTCGATCCTTTCTCACTCAGACTGCTTTCAGCACAGCTTGCTGTCCAACACCTCCTATATTCAAATTGTCCTTCTTCAGTTGTTTCAGCACAGCCTCCTCTTCGAGCAATTTATCCTTCTACTTGTCTGCCTCCCTGTCCTTTCTGAACGCTTTTGGTTGATCTAAGTGCGGGGGCTTGAAATACCGCCCGCTCCTAGTCATGTGATCAACTCCGCCAATGTACCAGGTATCATCCAACTGGTTATTTCCCTAGTCTTCATCTGTGTGGGCAAGACATAGATCATCATCTTCCTACCACATGCTATCAGTAGCCGACAGGCACCTGTCCAGCTCCATTACAACTATTCCTGTGGCCACAACACCTTCCGTTCCAATGCCCACAGCACGCTCTGTTCCTGTGCACACATCACGTTATGTTCCCGCAAGGGCCTTGGCCTTTCTGGCCCTCTCAGAATACTCGATCCTTTCTCGCTCAGATTGCTTTCAGCACAGCTTGCTGTCCAACACCTCCTATATTCAAATTGTCCGGATCCCGAGCGAAATTCTTAACACCAGTGCTCTCTGGCGATGCATCCAGATTCCCGGCCCTTCCGGCCACAGTTGATGTCCCCGTCCCTGATGGACCCTACTCTAGCTGAGGTTGTTCAACAACATCCGGCTGGTCGTCAAGCCACCCAGTAGACTTCGCTGCCCTATCCAAATCAAACCAGCTGACTGTCACATCTCCCGGATCTTGCTCGTTGAAAAACTGAAGGTTAGCAATGTCCTCTTCTAGTTCTGCGAAGTCATCCAGCCCCTGATTAAGTCCATCCTCCCGCACCACACAAATCTCTACCTCCACTGGCAATTCCACATTCGGCCTAGCCTGGCCTGCTGATGTAATGTAACCGCTCGGGTTGTACATGAAGCTTGCAGACCTCTCAGGCTCTGTATTTGCATTCTCATCTGTCTCCGCATTCAACCCACTTCTATCTTCGATAGCTACCACCACCGTTTCAGGTTGGGTTTGGGAGATGTCCAACACGCATAAATCATTGTTGTCATAAATGAACACCTCCGGCTTGGGTAGGTGAGAAGGGGTGATATATATACTAGGGTCGTATGACACAACCCCTGTTTGGATCAAATTGATGCGTTTGGGAGGTGGAGCTTGGTTATGTGGTGGGAGAGGGTTGGTTGTGACATTTGGTTTCTTCAGAGGCACGATCACCCTATTGCCAACGAGATCCTAAATCTCGTGACGCAATCTATAACACTGGTCGGTGTCATGACCATGCTGTTGGTGAAATGCACAGTATTTAGCTGGGTTGTGGGAGGAGGGAAGTTTTTCTTGCAATGGCCGCGGCTCTGGGGGCTTCAAGTGCCTTTTCCTGATCAAAACCCCCAGAGCCTTGGACAAATGCATGTATAGTGGGGTAAAGGTTCTTTGGCCTCTGGGTGGAAACTTGGTTGTTTATGAACTACTTCCAGACGCACAGGTGAATGGTGTAGCTGAAAGGGTTCTTGGGGTGGTGGTGGTGGTAACCATACTCATATCTGAAGCTCTGGCAGCTGCAGCACTGCTTGCACTTGCATTCGTACTGCGGTTGAAGCCCTCCTGGGCTGTTCTCTCTCATGATCAATGAGGCCTTACTTCATAGCGTCCTCGATCTGCACCCTTATCTCATGTAAATCTGCAAAGGTGGGGAGAGGGAGAACGATCATCTTCTGCATAAGCTTGGGCTGGAGGTTGCACACAACCATTTGAATCTGATCTTTGTTGACAGGCCTAATGGTCATCATCGAGGCCGTAGCCCTCCATCGAGTCACGAAATCGGAGAAGCTCTCCTTCGGCTCTTGCCTAGTTATCTCGAGATCACGAGTTGTGACATCGATCTGAGTATTATAGGAGTTTTGAGGCACAAAGGCCTCAGCCATCTCATCCTAGTTCCTCTTAACAGAGTCTTCCAGTTTTGCATACCAAATAGTCGCTACACCTGACATGGTCCGGCCAAACAGAGAAAGTTTCTGCAATCTAGAGAGGCCCATTGGCCTTAGTATGTCCGAGAACAGCCGCAAATGCACCATAGGATCCCCAGACCTGTCGAAACGGTCTATGTGCGGCATTTTAAATCGGTCCGGCAGTGTCACGGCCAAGTCGGTGTATCGGTCCTCAATATCTGGAATGGACTTCACACCTTGAGATTTATTGAATAGCTTTTCAAGCTTTCTCACTTTCAACGCTGTGGGGTCCACCTCAAACTCAAAGGGGGAATCTGGTAGGTTGGTAGGTGTTTTGGATAGCTAGGGTAGGATTGGGGGCGGAGCCGGCCCTGTTAGAACGTCCGTATCTTCCTAGACATTTGGTGTCTCCCTGAGTATTAGAACTCTTGGTGGGGGAGGAACTTCGTGTGAAGCAGATCCTCTGGTTTGCTGCTGTAACCTGGCGATTAACTCTGCTTGTTGGGCCATGACCTCGGCCTGTTGCTTGGCAAATTCTGCTTGACGGGCAGCATCCTGCTGCATAGTTCTCATACTTTCCTGGAGCTGACGCATCATCTCCTCTATGCCTTCCCTATCGCGCTGATCTATCTGCACAACCGGTATATCTGTCCCTACAGTAAAAACTAAGACCTCAGCCTGACTGTCCACTGATGGGGTAGACCGCTGATCTGACGACCGATGTACCGATACACTGCGTCCTCTTGACCTCCGTCTGGTAACCGGGGGTAAAGAAAGGAACACTGCTTGTCCGTCTATCAAATCCCTAGATTGATTAAGTCTACAACCTCTAACTCAGAGTGCTCGGGGGATATCTGCCTGGTCGGAATCAATGGTGCTAAACTACCTTGCAAAAAGATAAATAAAGCAATAATAAGGAAACAATGAACAGAAAAACGGACAGCACAATAGCTTAAATAAAGACAACACACAGTTGGCAAACACAAGCTGAATGAACCGTTCTAAACTATTGATCACTATTCCCAAAATCACTAGCCCCAAATCTAAATCTGATACTCGCAGATATAACTGATTCTCAAAGTGCTGATGCTGATGCCCGCGGGCCTGATACCCAAACTTGCAGACTGATACGTGCATACCCTGTAGAGGCCAACTCTAAAAACGCATAACAAGCAAGTGAGAGCCAAAACACCCCTATGTTGGGGGAGGGTTTCCCTGTCCTATTTTGTCAGGAGCTAGGGTTTCACTACGCACACATCGGTTTCAAACAACCTGTAATCAGGTAAGCAACCTGTCATAGCTTGGAATAGTCACTATGGATTCCGATATGCACTAGGTCGAATGGTCAAGAAGGGTGCCTCAATAAAAATCGAGGTTTGTGTTCCCGTCGTGGCAGAGCCCGCAACCGGTCAGCCTTATGGCATGCTTCTCAAAGCAAGCCTCCAGCAAACCGTTCAGGAATAGCATACGGCAAACACGGTGTCCTAGGCGCACCAATGCAAATGTAATGCAAAGAGACACATAAGTGTAATCAAAACAAGATATCATGAGTTCCAGTCAAGTTCTCTAAATCCCCAGTAGAGTCGCCAGAAACTGTAGACGCGCCCTCAGGCTTTGCTTCTACAGTTCGGACTCAGATGTCACGGTTCTGAATCTAATCCCGCAAAGTGCAATGCGAGACCGATAAATCACCAAAGAGTGCAAACCCGGCAAATCGTTTTGGATAACTGATTTTTAAGAAAGAAGTGCCAAACATGGATTGCTTTGCCAGATACAGAGTCATCACCTAAATATTTTATTTTGGCAGAATTTAGGAAACCCTGACTCGTTGCCTAAGGCCACGTGTCCGTCATCACCAAAGTTGCCTCAGAAACTGTAGACGCGCCCCGACGGCTTCATGCTACAGTTCAGACTCCCATGTCATGGTTCTGAATCTAATCCCGTAAAGTGCAATGCGAGACCGATAAATCACCAAAGAGTCCAAATCCAGCAAATCGTTTTGAAAAACTGATTTTTAAGAAAGAAGTGCCAAACATAGACTGTTTTTCCAGATACAGAGTCGCCACCTAAATATTTTGTTTTGGGGGAATTTAAGAAACCCTGACTCGTTGCCTAAGGCCACGTGTCCGTCATCACCAAAGTTGCCTCAGCTTGGGAACTTGGGTACGATTGGGGGAGGTCATCTATGAGCACCCCCGCTCGCCCGATCAAAGATCGGCCTGTACTAAACATGATATCTTGTTTTTGAAAACGCATGTGTTCTTATTCTGGTTTATTAGCCTAGAATTACTATGTGATGCACACAACACACAACTATAGATTGGATCGCCTAAATTGGAACAAAACATTTCATGTTTGTTTGTTTGAAAATGGTTTGAAAATGTTACTCGCAAGTAGGCTAAGACGTGGATTTGCCACCCTCAAATGGGCTTAGAAAACATGATTTTGTCACTCTCAAGTGGGTTTAAAACTCGCATTTCAATGAATTGTACCAATTCAAGTAATCCAACCTTCACCCACAGGCATTCAGGCAGTTATATCACATAAGCAAATAGCCTCACGGCAAGCATGCTATCATGGCAACACTCACACTCATGCAAGGATGTTAAAGCATAAACACTCACCGAGTATTCCGAGCCAAAACAAAAACTAGTTAGTAATCAATACATGATCCTAGTTCATGTTAAGATGGCTAATGCAACACATACAAAATGCAACTAGAAGTAGGCTCGGCTATTCCGAAATGTCATGTGAAATGCAACAATTGATACATGTATTCAACTTGGTATTGAAATACAATGCAGTTTGTATGATGCGCCGAGCCCGGTGCATGCAAGACAGATGAATGATGCAAACATACATAGTACAAGGATGCTCATTGAAAATGACCATAAACTAACCATCAAAAGTAGGTAAGTAAAAGGGAGAAAGACATGGGGTTGGAAGACATTCACACACTCACGCACACTTATTACAAAATTTGCCCTCTCGACGAAAAGTCCGAAAGAATAATACAAATTGACTAATTAACTAACTAACTAGCAAATTAATTATTACACAACACTTAACTAATTAAACAAATTAATTAAGCTACTAACGCAGTAAAGAGGCCTCTGGAAGAGGGACAAATGCATGCATGCTCGGCTTCGCTCAGAAATCTATCGCCATGCTCATACTGTCTCTGTTTACACTCCTCTACACCTCTGAAAACTGCACAAGTCTCAAGGATGCTTCTGAATCACTTTCTAGGTGTTGTGAGAGGCCATCGGCCAAGTGAAAAGGCCATCGGCCAAGGGGAACTAGTCATCGACCAATAATGGAGCTCTCGGCCATAAATTGGTAGCCGGTCGGCAATGATGATGGCCGACCGGCCATCTCTCATTGCAGAACGCCGTTTGCTACAACAGAGGACAAACAGAGCATGGCAATGCATTTTCAAGGCAATGTGTGCACAAACACCCTCCCTAACATGTCATGAACTCAAGGGAGTATGGTTCTCGACACTCGAGCCATCAATCACGCATTTTAATGCATGATGGCCAAAGGAGCCAGGTGTGCAAATCAATGTGGAATGAATGCGACAAAAAAAAACATATGAATGCCTAGAACTCTATCATGCTTGATCAAGAGTGTCGACGACTAAGGATTGAGGCACGTTTCGTCACTTTAAGTACGAACGTTTCTCGTTCCCCATATTTGGTTTGACACCCCAAAACAAACACAATGCAATGCATGCAACCAAATACAATGCAACATGGAAATGCAAGGCAATGTAACATGAGCATGGCAAATGCAATGCAATGCAACCTAACATGTAAACAACATGGTATGTAGTAAATATGTAATACTACTATGCATCCTAGATATGCAAACATACAATGTGATAAGCATGCAACAATGATACCAACAATAAGTATGCAACAACATGCAATGCGATAGGCATACAAAAATACACAAACCGCATGATCCATGGACTTACACTGAAAATGGATAGGCCTCAGCCATACCAAAACAGTGGCCAAAATGATGAAGTGATAGAACGAAACGCACAATGAGCATGCACATGCAATGGTCCAAGAGTTAAGGCATAAGGTCACAACACCCAAACATGAGCGAGGGGTGACAATCATGGTAGTATGGCGACACCATAAGCTCTGAAATTATGTTAAGAGTGATGCCAAATCAAACACATAACACAAGCAAGGCATGCTAATGGACTTCAAGTTCAAAGCTAGCCAAGGTACTTGAACCATGGCCATATCAACCAAGCCCCAAAGGACCAAAGTGACCCAAAATAGTCCTAAGGCAGTCCAAAATAAGGCTAGAACATGCATGGGATGAGACCAAAACATGCTAGAAAGGTGAGCACAAAACAAGATGCATACAAGGCCAAAAGGGGCAATTGCACTACACTTATTACAACCGAACATGGCATGACTTAGGCCAATAAAATCAGAGTTATGGCATGTTAGAATGAGCCCAAAAACCCACTTAGATGGCATCCCAAAGGCCTAAGTATGATGGCATGCACAATGACCTATTCTTAAGGCATGAAACACAAACTATCCAAAGCATGGAATAGGTGATAAATGCAAGTGTGACCATGAAACATGGACTAAAATTATATTTCAGATGATGCCAAATCATGAAAATACTTCAAGTTACACATGCTAATGAACTCAAAGCACAAAGCTTACAAGCTAGAATGAACCAAGGCCATGCAAAATAATGCATGCATGACTATGACAACACCGAACAGAGTTTAATCATGGTAAAACATGAGGGAAAGCTCCTTGGAGTCGAGCCAAAACATGCAAGAATAGTGGTCCAAACACAAGATGCATGTTATGCAAACATGCAAGATTACTCTACAAGTATGTGAAGCATGCAAGATGCCGTCAAGCCAACATGGAATAGAGTTAAGACATGTCCTAAAAGCCACTAAAAAGTGCTAAAATAGAACCAAGACATGCTAAGTGAACATGCTACTCTTATAAGCCAACAACACAAGCATATGAGACATAAGGAGAGAGGGGTGTCCCCCTCCTATACAAGACTCCAAAACCACTTCTCCACCACTGAAAATCCTTTGGATTTCAGTGGTGGGAAGGTCAAAATAAGATGATCCGAAAGCTCAAAAGTAAAGGCACAAAACAAGGCCAAACAAGGCCTAAGAGGGGGTAGACAGCCCCCAACCAAAAAGTGACCTTAAGCAACCATAACAAGCATATAAAATCAGAACTTTTTGTAGTTTAGAGTCAAGCTTGAAACAATATAGAAGTATGTTAAAATGCTTAAGCAAGAATGGGGTATCTAAAGTTTAGAATCTCACATTTGAAGAACAACTTCAAGAACACAAGACCAGCAACTCTCTCTGATCAAAACCAGCTCAAGAACCTTAAAATCAACCTCCTAGTACCTCAGCACACAAGGATGGTGTAACTCTAGGTGTTTTAGTGCAAAAGTATGGACAAAATGCACTTTAGAACACAAATGCACACACAAATGTAGAGAGAGGGAGATATAGAGATAGATAGATATATAACTTCTCCTTAGATTTTTTCTAACCCTTGAGAAGGGAGGAGGAGCTCCCTTCTTAAAAGAATCCAATTCCAAGGCTTCTTGAAGAAGCTAACACAAGGTGCAAATCCCTCCATACACGTGTGTGGAGGGAATGAAATGTGCATACCAACTATGACAGATGACATAAAATATCTGCCAAAAGCAGATGGATAGGTGTCGGCCAGAAAATATGGCCGATTGACCAACAAAGGTGGCCAGTCGACCAAAAACAGTGCCGATCGGCCAACACCTTTGGCCAATGGCAAGAAAAAGGGGCCGATGGCTTCATGCCTTGGCCGATAGGTTGAGGAAACGGCCAACAAGCCACCCTCTTCCCTTAAAAGCAAAAACACAAGTGCTTGGTCCACAATTAAGCACAAAACAGTCAAGTTGAGAGATCTTAAGGCAAGGCGCATGGCCGAGACCTCCAGGAACTCAAAATGAACACGAGCATAGATGATCATCAAGTGTTCAAATGATGACTTCCAAGTCTTGAGGATGGTCAAAAATGGGGTGTCTACAAGTGCCTCAAGTTGATCATTCAATGATGAAACTTATGCTGTACGAACGTTCAATTTCTTCTGTAAGAAGAGCCTCTAAATCCCAACCTTACGCCCCATTTTGGACCAAAACTATTTTAGACCTTAAAACTCTCTCTTTCAAAATATTTTTGAAAATATTTCTACGATGTTCCGAGGCTCGCATTTCGTTAAAAAATTGCACTTTTTGGTAAACTGAGTAAGGACAAAGTGGAAACAAATGGAAGAGAGGTGAACTCTTTGAAAAATCTTTAAAAACTTTTTATTAAAAGGTTTGGAGTTGAAGAAAATTGGAGGGGAGGGAAGAAGACTAGTTGGGGAAGAAGTTGGGCAACAATCCGTTAGGACAGAAATGAACAGTCTTCACTAAAATAGATATATCTATTTGTACACTTAGTATTTAGATGTGAGGCTGCCACCATTGGAAAGTAGACTTCTAGGGATTCAATTTAGACTCAAGAATCACCTAAAATCGAGTCCGGATGAAGGAGATATGCATATTTGAAGTTCGGTCTGGAGTAGATTTTTGTTGCCGGCAGCCCACTATTTGTTGGTTAGTGGCTGGCCGGCCACTACTTCTAGCCTACGAGCCACTTGTATAAAACCCAGATATTTGTCGCTAACTATCCCTCAAAAGCTCCTGTTGTTCCTATACAGATATTTCCGACCTAAAAGGCTATTTTTTTTATATATACGAGGCCAACCCTCTTGGTTTGAGGTTACAAAAAATTGAGAAGGCTCAAATTCTTGAAATTCTCTCTCTATCTCTATCTTGTAACACACACACCTTACCCAAACATTTCCTAAACCAAATATTTAGCTCTTCTTGCTGAGGTTCTCGAGCTAAAATTTCAGCCCTTGAGAGTGAGAATGTAATGCCCCCAAAATAATACAATAAAGATAACTCATATGCAAAATAAATATGAGAAACAACATACTTTCATATATCAGAGTTAACTGTTTAACAACCAGTTAAATGCCATGTAGGCTTACATCTTTCCAAGTCATTGCTTGGTTACACAAATTAAGTCTCGCTCATTACATCTTAAGCCTTTGGCTTTACAAATAACAAACATACACACATAAGGCATAAGTAAGAAGCTCTTGCTTCCCGAAAGTCCATCCATGCTATTACCTTGGAGGAAACATTTCACCGGTACCTGAAAATGATATTCCCGTATAGGGTGAGCCAACAGCCCAGTAGAGATAATCTAACACAATATATGAGGTTTAGCAAATGTATAAATACTATTGTGGACGTCCCCCGAACGCCCCGGGAGGGTTAGTCCCGTTCTGTTCATTTGGGGTTACCACAGTTCGGACTCGACTTGTGTCACGGTTCTTAATCTGAACCAAAGAGTCCAAATCTGGCAAATCGTTTTGAGAAACAGATTTTTGAAAAAGTAGTGCCAAACATGGACTGCTTTGCCAGATACAGAGTTATTTATTCAATATTTTAAAATGGGAGAATGAAAATTTAGAAAACCCTACTTCGGTGCCAGAAGGCCAAACATGTCGTCAATCACCGGAGTTGTCTCGGCTCGGGAGCTTGGGTACGATCGGGGAAGGTCAGCTATGAGCACCCCCTTTGCCTGGTCGAAGACAGCCTCTACTAACCGTGATATCCGTTTTTGAAAACGTTAAGTGTTCTTTAAACCAATTATTAGCCTAAATTACTATGTTTGCGCACAGCAACGAAAGTTATGACTAGATTGCCTAATTTGGAATAAACATTGCATATCCGTTCGTTTGAAAATGCTTTGGAATTTCTACTCGCAAGTGGCTAAAATACGGATTTCAACGAGTTTTTCCAAACTCAAACAACCCACTTCACCCACAGGCATTCAAAACAGTTTAACACATAAGCATCTAGCCACATGTTAAGCATGCTGTCATGGCAATATTTCGACACTTGCAATGTTGAATGCTAAGCGGAAATACTTACACGTGCTACTCCGTGCCAAAACAGAAGAACACTTGTTAACAAACACCTGGCATGATCCAAGCCCATGTTAAGCTGCCTAATCGCGTCGCAATTTACAAAATGTGCGCTAAATAGGCTCGGCTAATCCATAGACATGTCATGTGAAAATTGCCACATTAATCACATATTCAATTTTTGCATGTGAAGTACGAATGCAAGATTAGCATGACCTGTACGGAGCCTATGCATGTAATACAAAACTGCATGAATGCACGCATTGCATGCATATACGATATGCTGAGAAGATAAATGCTGCCGTAATCTAACCATCATAAAGATCGAGTAAATAAAGCGAGGATAAGAGTGGGTTGTGGAAGACGATACGACACCACCCACACAAAGGTTCTTTCACTATACAGATTTCACCCGTCACTCGTGAGGGACCAAAATAATTATTACAAATTAAATTAGATCTACGCAATATGTAATATTCACAAATTAACTTAATTTCAATTAACAAATATATAAAAATTAAATTAAAGCAGGAAAACCCCGTGGGGAAGGCGCGCCACCATGCATGGCGTGCTCTGTTTTTCCGTGTCCTGTGTGCGCTCCTCTATGGAGGCTGTCAACAACTCAGGTTACACTCCCTGGGTCACTGGGGAGTAACCACCGGACTGAGTGGATCAATTCACCGCACTTGGTATTTGTCCGATCGGCACCAAATTGAAGCTTGTCGGAAGAAAAATGTTGTCAGGCCGGCACCTTACACTGCCGGTCGCAGAGTATTCTGCAGACCCTGCAGACTGACAGCAACAGAGGTGCAAGCAAAGGGCATTGGCAAGCACATTGCAAGGCATGTACTGCAATAATCATTGTCCCTTTATCGACATGTTTGCGACTCAAGGGGCAGTGCTGCCCTCGATTCTGCGGACCACCAATCACGCATTTTCCAGCCATGATGGCCCAAAGAACCAAGTAATGCAACTTGATTTCAAATGTATGCAAACCCAATCAAACATATAAACTCTCCCAATGCCCTATCACCCCAAGTCAAGGGGTCAAAAGGAATGCATGCCAAGAATGCAATGCAACTAAGGCATACAAGCTAAGGATTGCCAACATGTCGGATGGCAAAAGCACTTATGCAAGCATACATAAGCCAATCAATATGGAATGCAAAATAATGAAAGATGGACTATATCATGAATTTAGCAGCTCTAAAATTTAAGACCATAACAGTGGCCAATGGTGCCTAAAAAGTGAGGGCTAAATGGCATGCACACACACATGCACATGAAGGTCAACAGTTAAGCAATAAATTCAAACAACATCAAGCACACTTGAAGAGGAATCATGGAACATTAGCATGCAACATGAAAGCCATTGAAAAATGCAGGTTTAGGATGGTGCCAAACAAGCAACAAAATCAAGCTAAACATGCAACCAAATAGTCTAAGTGTTCAAAGTAAAACCAAAGTGGCTATTGAACCTATACTTAACAAAGAACCAAACAAGGCATGCACTCATTGACCAAAAACAGCAGTTTGGGACATTAATGTAAGGCCCCGAAGGACCACTTAGAGTTGGCATCTAAATGGCTCAAAAACAAAGGCATGCACAAATGTCAACAACAAGGAGCATGCAACACATGCTTCCAAGCATTAAAGAGGCAGCAAGGCAATCAACAGCATGGATGGAGCTTGAAATTGACATAGTAGGATGGTCCCAAATCCCACCAAATCGATGCCAAAATGTTCATGCTACCTGCAAACTCAAAAGGTCTAACAGAGCCCGAAGATACAGGAAGCTATTATTTCAAGGCATGCGCGAAAATCAACCAAACACCTAGGACACAGACTAGAACATGCAGATAAGCCGTCATAATCTTCAACAAGACTAAGCCTAAACATAGCTCTAACTAACAGGCTAACAACCTAGGCACATAACGGCATAACAAGGCCATTTGGCATATGCGTACAGCCATGCATGGTGCGTACCAAACCACCTTAAGATCATGTTATATTTAGGATAAATATAAGACATGAAAAACAAACCAAACCTTATGCTCAACACACACTCAAGGCACTAGCTTTCCTTAAGAGGCCAAATTGTGTCCTTTTCAAGACAACAAGTGAGAGGGGGTGGCCCTGCTCCTTCTGGGACTTCTAAAGCATCACTTCACCACTAAATCACCTCAAGATTCAGTGGTTAAGAGACCCTCACACCACCAAAAAATCCCGAAGCTAAACACAAAAATGGCTCAAATGAGCGCCTTTTGACAGGCCTAAGGGTGTCAACAACCCTCAAACAACAAAACACACCTCTTAAAAACCAATAAGAGGGCCTAAAAACAGAACTTTTTCTATGTTATACAATAATCACAAAAACCAGCTCATAAGGCAGGTTGGAGAAAATTCAATATGCAAAAAAAATGGGGAAAAAGGAACAGTTTCTTACCCCTCATGTAGCTCCTCTTCAAACACACTGGTGTGCTCCAATGGCCTCCTCTAGCTTGAATCCAAACACCAAAGTCCTCAAACA
>NW_021027074.1:213377-248511 GCF_004153795.1 Camellia sinensis | reverse complement strand
ACCCGTTCCTGTTGAAGAGGTGGGTCAGAATGAAATGGCCGAAACAGAACCTGTTGTCAAGCAACAGAAGGGTCAAGTGATGGAGCACAGGGGGAGAAAGCGCCCAGCCAATCACGAAGCCATTTATTCGGAAGACCCAATAGATAAACGGCCACGCTTGGAAGAATCGGACTTGGTTGTGTCGTTCATAGTGTAACCAAAGATAAGAAACATGCCGGTTAGCTCCGATTCATCGGCTATAAGGGACCCGGCTGTGGCCTTGAGTCTGGCTTCCTCTATTTCTCTGCCGGCTGACAGAGCAACTTTTAGGGCGGAGGTCGATCTGCTGGCTATCGCGTTAGCTGCTCAATCGACGATATTAGTACATAGTCTTTTACAGCTCTGCAAGGCTAAACAGGAGCTTCTATATTAGCTCACTGTTCTTTTCTTTTGTAGGCAGTGAGGAGAATAGTTGAGATTGGACGTCGTCAACACGATGCAATCAAACAGATCGGCTTCCTTACGGCCAAATTAGAAAATGAGAAGGAAAAGGTAGCTGAGGCCTCTTTTCGAGCCGAGTCTGAGGCTGCGAAAGCGACGAAAGAGAGAGCTAGGGCCGATGCAGAAGCAAATGAGGCTAGGACTGCTGTCGTACTGAAAATGGCCACTGAGGAAAAGGTGAAAGCGAATGAAGAAGTGCTCAGACTGGCCAACGAAATGATTGCAAAGCTGGAGGCCGACCTAAAAGAGTCTAGGCAGGCGAAGGCAAACGCTGAGTCTGCACTTTTCGAGTCGTTCCAGGCTGGCAAGAATGCGGCCTTGGTGGAATATGTCGAAGAAGTGCCGAAATTTGAAAATAGGGGGTTCAAACACAACTGGCTCAAGGCCTTGGTTGCCGCTAACGTGACATTGGAACAGCCTATTCCGTATGAGCAGGTAGACATTGAGTCGCTGGAGTCTGACCCCGAAGATAGCGAAGACAGATGAATATTTTCCATTTTGCTTTGGCCAGACACTAAACGGTCGAGTTCGGGGATCCTGAAGCAAGGCGCGCGAGCCGAGGCCTCCGGGAACTCCAAACGAACACAAACATGGAAGATCACCGTGTGTTCAAACAGTGACGTCCAAGTCTTGAGGACGGTCAAAAATGGGGTGTCTACAACTATGTGCATAAACAATACCGATACTAAAACATCCACAAGGCCTGCGTATTCATATGCCACTAAGACCTAACCTCGTTCCATGTCTCTTCGATTCATTTCCAGTTCATATATGCTACTCAATTCATGAGTTAAAATCATTATCTTTCAACAACCAAAATGAGACTACAACACAATGGTTTTCCAACTATGCAAAACACACATAAACACTTCAAACTTTCCATTTTACGGATATTTCGTCCGAAGGAATCGGCACCCATTTATATATGAAATTTCGGGTCTTTCACACAGGACACTCTGGTCAACTTGCTTTAAATGGAGTCCATCCCCTTTCTCCTCCCAAACAAGTACACATATGCAATGTATTTATAAACATAATCATATATGGAGTACATCCGCTTTCTCCTTCCAATAAATATACATATACAATGTATTTATAACATGATCATATTCAATGACACCAACAATGGATTAGCATTCGCCTAATCCTCATGTAATTTCTACAACAATCATAGTTATCCTCCACCAATAGCCCAATACAATTATTTCAAAAGAAATGTTCAATATCAAAATAGATAGTTTATTCAAAATTTCCATAGGTGAGATAATATATATCCAATATCACCATTTATAACCACAACCTTCTAATTTCACATTTTCAATGTTAATCCCAATTATTTATTCAAAATAACAATTTAATCAAAACTAGGGTAAAATCTCCCTCTTTCCAAATATCAACCCAAACACCAAAATCAACTATTTTGGCACAACACAACCTTGTATCCAAACCTCAAACCCACTTATGCCAATTTCATCAAAAACCCTTCTTTTCATTTCACACCCAAATCCTAGATTTGTCCAAACCACAACCAAATCTCATCATCTACACACAATAGCAAATAACTAAGCTAAAAACCATATTAGAGTGTAGAAATTCCCTACCTCAAGTGTAGAAGACGAACAAGCAAGATCGAGACTCCAAAGATGACGAAACCAACTCTTACTTGGATCAACACGAAGCTCTTGAAGCCCTCTACCTTATTCTCAAAGACACTAGGGTCAAGAACTCAATGGATTTAGATGAAACCTTAGGGAGAAGGTGGCTTCTAGAGAGCGAAGCTACATATTTAGGGTTTGTGAGTGAAAAGGAGATCAAAAATGAAACAAAACGGCGCTGTTGTGAACTGGTGTACACCAGGCTCGCTTGAGCGAAGGAGTTCTCGTTCCAACAACTAGACCCAAAAAGGTCGCCTCGCTCGAGTGCAAGAAGCGTCGGTCGAGCATAGAATGCCAAGTTTTAGGTCTACCACCCAACGCAGATGCACGCTCAAGCGCAAGAAGCCTCGCTCGAGCGAAGAAATATTTTCACAAGGCTCGCTCAAGCGTAAGAAGCCTCGCTCGAGCGAAGAGGCCAAAATCTGAGCAACAACCATTTGTACTAAAAGACAACTGACTTGTCCCAAACTCGTCTAACAAGTCCCAAAACTCAAATTCAAAGAATAAAATGGAGGAAACAAGACATAGACAACAATATACAATCACGGAACCTAAGTCCAGAATACAATAAAGGTCGGAGTAAAACCGGGATCGCTATAACCTCCCCACCTTAGGAAATTTCACCCCGAAATTACAAATCAGGCTCTAAAACATAATTGAACTATTCACAGCCATGTTATTCCCACAAGTTCAACACCATGACCCATTCTCCGGTCATCTATTCACACTGACTCGATTCACAAGTCCCAAATTAAAATGAAATTTTCAATTTTCCCAAAACATTTACAATGTTTAACCAAAGTCCAAATTTTCAAAAATCGTACATAGCATATACAATGTTTCCAAAAATGATACAACATCATCAATATTCCAAATTCTCAAAACATAAGCAATGTTTATATTGAATCCATGTTCTTCCCAAACAACCATAACATATACAATGTTTTCATAAGTTAAAACATATACAATGCTTAGACTTTTCATTAATACAATAAATTCTCAATACATGCTCATGCATCAACAAACAAATCTGGATATTTCTCTCCATCAACAAACAAATCTGAATATTTCTCTCAGACTTCTAATTCACGTTCCCAAGTCGCTTTCTTGACTCCATGATGTTTCCACAATACTTTTACCAAGGGAATTGTCTTGCCTCGCAAAACTTGATCCCGTCTATCCAAGACTTCCACCGGTCTCTCCTCATATGAGGCATCCTCATCTACCTCTAAGTTGGTCCAATCCAACACGTGCGATGGATTCAGCTCATATTTTCGAAGCATACAAATATGAAACACGTCATGAACCCCGAAAATTTGTGGCAGTAACACTAAACAATAAGCAACCTCCCCAATCCGTTCAAGGATCTGAAAAGGACCAATAAACCGAGGGGACAACTTCTCACTCTTCCCAAACCTCATCAAACCCCGTCTAGGTGATATCTTCAAAAAGACATGATCTTTGGCGACTCTGGGCTGTAACTAGCCTCTTACGAATAAGTGTCACTTCTCCGTCGTTTCTCGAACCAACTCTGAACTTAACAAAGGTGCATCACCCACCTCGGCCCAACACACTGGAGATCTACACGGTCGACCATACAAGGCCTCAAACGGTGCCATACCAATACTTGACTGGAAACTGTTATTATAGGCAAACTTCACTAAGGGTAGGTGTCTCTCCCACGACCCCTTAAAATCAAGGACACAGCCTCTAAGCATATCATCAAGGATATGAATGGTACGCTCGGACTGCCCGTCAGTCTGAGGATGGTAAGCCGTGCTAAAAGTCAATCTAGTGCCCAAGACACTCTCCAAACTCTGCCACAACCGAGCAATGAAACGCGGATCTCTATCCGAAACAATCATCACAAGGACCCCGTGCAACCTCACTATGTCCCTAATGTACAGCTCAGCCAGATAATCTATCGAGTCACTTACGCGCATAGAAATAAAATGTGCCGATTTAGTCAATCGGTCAACGACCATCCAAATGGCATCACTACCCCATTGAGTCCTCGGAAGGCCCACAACGAAGTACGTCATAACATGCTCCCACTTCCACTCAGCTATAGACAAGGGTTGTAACAAACCCGCTGGCCTCTGATGTTTGGCCTTCACTTGTTGATAAGTAAGGCACTTTGATACAAACACAGCCACATCCTTTTTCATACCTCTCCACCAAAACTGGCGACTAAGATCATGATACATCTTTGTGCCTCCCGGATGCACCGCAAGGCGCGAACGGTGACACTCTTGAAGTACTTCCTCTCGGCAAGACTTAGGTACAAACAAACGGTCATGGTATCTCACACTCAGGTCGGGATACACAGTCAAACCTCTTTCTACCTTCCCATTGGAAATCTTCTCTCGGAACAATTCCACCTCAAGGTCACCCTTTTGCGCTTCCAACACTTGATTCATAAGTGTAGGTTGTGCAGCTACTCAAAACAAAGCCACAGACTCAACAGACTCACCCAGTTGCATGTCAAACTCATTAAGAGTACCCAACATTTCCCATTCTTGGATGGCAATAGAAGCTACACTGCTAACTGGCTTTCTACTCAAAGCATCAGCCACAACATTGGCCTTCCCGGGATGATAACACAACTCAAAATCATAATCTTCTATGAATTTCATCCACCTCCTTTGCCTCAAATTTAAGTCTTTCTGTGTAAACAGTTATTTCGGACTCTTGTGATCAGAGAACACTTCAAATTTCTCACCATACAAATAATGCCTCCAAATCTTCAAGGCAAAAATCACCACTACTAACACTAAGTCGTGAGTAGGGTAATTCCTCTCATGTATTTTTAACTGCCGTGAGCCATAGGCTACTACTTTACTCTCTTGCATCAATACACAACCTAAACCTTCCAGTGAAGCATCACAATATACTGAATAACCCAAACCCCTCTCTGGTATAATCAATATTGGAGCAGTGGTGAGTCTAATCTTAAGCTCTTGGAACGACTTCTCACAAGTCTCACTCCACATGAATTTGATTTCTTTCCTTGTCAACTTAGTCAAAGGTGAAGCTAGTCTAGAGAAATCTTTCACAAACCGATGGTAATACCCGGCCAACCCCAAGAAACTACGAATCTCAAAAGCATTCTTAGGTTGTGCCTAATCCTACACTGCTTCTACCTTGGATGAATCTACAGTCACCCCTTCCCTTGACAGTACATGCCCTAGGAATTTAACTTCTTCCAGCCAAAAGTCACATTTCCCAAACTTAGCATACAACTTATGGGTTCTAAGTAACTCAAGTACCATTCGTAGATGTTCCTCGTGTTCCTCCTCAGAAGGTGAATAAATCAAAATGTTGTCCACAAAGACAACCACAAAACGATCTAAGAATTCACGGAAGATTTGATTAATTAAATCCATAAACATAGCTGGAGCATTAGTTAGCCCAAAAGGCATTACAAGAAACTCATAATGGCCATACCGCTTACGGAATGCCATCTTCGGGATATCCTCCTCCCTTACCCTCAACTAATGATAACCCGATCTCAGGTCTATCTTAGAGAAACAACAAGACCCCTTCAACTGATCAAACAGATCATCGATACAAGGCATTGGGTACTTATTCTTAATAGTAACCCGGTTCAACTTCCTGTAATCAATACAAAGCCGTAATGCTCCATCTTTCTTTTTAGCAAAGAGAGCCGGTGCTCACCAAGGTGAAGTACTAGGGCGAATAAAATCCTTTTCTAACAATTCCTGGAGTTGAATCTTCAACTCACTCAATTCAACAGGTGCAAATCTATATGGAGCCATAGAAATCGGTGTCGTGCTAGGCACTAAATCAATAGAGAACTCGATCTCTCGGTGACATGGTAAACTGACAAGATCCTCGGGAAAAACATCCGAGTATTCACAAACTACCCTCGGCAATTCAATCTGAATTTCACCACACTTACTACTCAAAAAGCTAGCAAGGAGACAACTAAGTTCACTCCGCCCAGGCAGATCATATACCGGTGATAAGACTCTATCCACCCGGTCTCCCAAGAAATAAAAGCAATCACCACTCAAGGTACATACAGTAACCTTCTGACGGTAGCAATCTATAACAGCCCGGTACGACGATAACCAGTGCATACCCAATATGACATCAAAACTAAGCATGTCAATCAATACAAATACAAAAGGCAAACGACGACCAGCAACCTCGATGTCATAACCCCAGCATCCCTATCTCAAGACAGTCTGACCACCAATAGGTGACTCTACACAAATAGGAGATGCTAACTGTGCCAACTCCAAACCCAAAATTGATGCAAACGCATATGAAAAAAAGAATGGGATGCATCTGTATCAATCAACACATTAGCAACTGAATTGCAAAACAAAAAGGTACCTCGCACTACAGAAGGATCAGATACAAGATCTGGTCCTACAACTGTATACATACATCCAGTAGACCTCTGCTCAACCTGCTTACCTTTCGGAGCATAAGCCTGATGCATAGACTGAGCCGAAGAGACTCCCTGATTGGACCTCGAGGCCTGTGCTAACTTTGTCGACTGGTAACTCGTGTCTGTCTCGAACCAGGCGCACCAGGTATACCACCCAACTGTAGGCAAAACCTCTTCAGGTGCCCTGCCTGCCCGCACTGATAACAAGTGAGAGGCTGGCCTCTTCCCTGACTCTAGCTCTGAAAACGAGCCGAAGATGACGCTGCTCATTGTCCTCCTCCTCTCTGAGGACAAGCTGGAGACTTGTGGCCCAACTAACCACACTTAAAACAAGTAAAATCTCTCTGCCCACCTCTCCCAGAACCTGTACTCGGTATTGGAAAAGTGGACCTCAACTGAGTTCCCTGGGACTGCTGAGGGTAGGAACCCCTCTGCCTCTTACTGTCTCCTTAACTATCCTGATTTCTCCTGGAGCCCCTCATCCTTTCATCTTCTGCCTATATAATAGTTTTAAGGTGGGCTGCAGACTGCACAAGGCGCCCATAATCTCTAGTCATGGAACCAGCAACTTTATACATTAGCCCAGTCCTTAACCTCTTTTCAAACTCCAAACAACGGTGCTCCTCAGTTGCCATTAACTCAGGTGCGAACCTCGACAGACTAGTAAAGGTTGCCTCAAACTCAGCCACTGGCATGTTCAACTGCAACAATTTAGAGAATTAATCTCTCAACTTCTCCCTAACTGTGGGAGGTAGAAATTTATCCTGGAAAGGCTCAACAAAAGCCTCCCAAGTTCCTCCAGTGCGCCCAGGCGCATACTTCCACCACTGACCCGTATCCCCCTTCAACTGGAAAGACTCCAAGGTCACTTTCAACTGATGATCCTCGATGCCAAGCATCTCGAATGTCTTCACTAACTGTTGTAGCCACTCATCTGCCTTTAATGGCTCCTTAGGATCACCCAAAAACTCATCCGGATTCGACCGAAAAAACTCCCTCTTTAAGAAAGATGGCCATACTTTAGCTACTTGGGCCTGGACTTGATTCTCAGTTCGGAGAATGTCCATAGACTCCCTAAGTGCTCCTGCTATTTCGCGGGCTAAGGTGCCTATGGCCTGTTGATTAACCAGTTCGGCCGTATTGGCTTGTCCAACTCCTTCTTCTTGTGTCGGAATATCATCCGGTAAAGGCACCTTATGCCTCTTAGGCCTACCACACCAATTACTACCACGTCCACGTCCTGACATCCTAATAGAGGTAACAACAGGATTAGCACATTTATAAACATGCCAAATTTAACTCACTCGCGGCCTAATACATTGGACAACAATAAAGCACTCCACATAGTCACGTAATCATTTAAACACATACGAATTTCCTTCCTACATAATGACCGTCCCACGGCGTTGCTAGAGTTCCAATTAGAAATAGCAGTGATCAAGTGCCCTTCTAATAGGACTTCCATAAACCCATAGACTCAATCAACATCTTAAGAATTAAATCCCATACTCACATAATCACATAAACATGTTATCATAGAAGCATACAAGATATGTTAATGTCTCAATCAAGCGAGACAAACCCATTGTAGTACTAACCACTTCCCACGGACCCAAAGTATTCAAACCCGATACGCTCTAATACCAAGTTGTAACGCCCCCAAAATAATACAATAAAGATAACTCATATGCGGAATAAATATGAGAAACAATATACTTTCATATATCAAAGTTCACTATTTAACTACCAGTTAAATACCATGTAGGCTTACATCATTCCAAGTCATTGCTTGGTTACACAAATTGAGTCTCGCTCATTACATCTTAAGCCTTTGGCTTTACAAATAACAAACATACGCACATAAGGCATAATTAAGAAGCTCTTACTTCCCAAAAGTCCATCTACGCTATTGCCTTGGAGGAAACATTTCACCTGCACCTGAAAATGATATTCCCGTATAGGGTGAGCCAACAGCCCAGTAGAGATAATCTAACACAATATATGAGGTTTAGCAAATGTATAAATACTACGTGCATAAACAATACTGATACTAAAACATCCACAAGACCTGCGTATTCATACGCCACTAACCTAACCTCGTTCCATGTTTCTTCGATTCATTTCCAGTTCATATATGCTACTTAATTCATGAGTTAAAATCATTATCTTTCAACAACCAAAATGAGACTACAGCACAATGGTTTTCCAACTATGCAAAACACGCATAAACACTTCCAACTTTCCATTTTACGGATATTTCATCCGAAGGAATCGGGACCCATTTATATATGAAATTTCGGGTCTTTCACCCAGGACACTCTGGTCAATTTGCTTTAAATGGAGTCCATCCCCTTTCCCCTCCCAAACAAATACACATATGCAATGTATTTATAAACATAATCACATATGGAGTACATCTCCTTTCTTCTCCCAATAAATATACATACACAATGTATTTATAACATGGTCATATTCAATGACACCAACAATGGATTAGCATTCGCCTAATCCTCATGTAATTTCTACAACAATCGTAGCTATCCTCCACCAATAGCCCAATACAATTATTTCAAAAGAAATGTTCAATATCAAAATAGATAGTTTATTGAAAACTTCCATAGGTGAGATAATACATATCCAATATCATCATTTATAACCACAAGCTTCTAATTTCACATTTTCAATGTTAATCCCAATTATTTATTCAAAATAACAATTTAATCAAAACTAGGGTAAAATCTCCCTCTTTCCAAATATCAACCCAAACACCAAAATCAACTATTTTGGCACAACACAACCTTGTATCCAAACCTCAAACCCACTAAGCTAAAAATCATATTAGAGTGTAGAAATTCCCCACCTCAAGTGTAGAAGACGAACAAGCAAGATTAAGACTCCAAAGATGACGAAACCAACTCTTACTTGGATCAACACGAAGCTCTTGAAGCCCTCTACCTTATTCTCAAAGACACTAGGGTCAAGAACTCAATAGATTTAGATGAAACCTTAGGGAGAAAGTGGCTTCTAGAGAGAGAAGCTACATATTTAGGGTTTGTGAGTGAAAAAAGAGATAAAAAATGAAGCAAAATGGCACTGTTGTGAACTGATGTACACCAGGCTCGCTCGAGCGAAGGAGTTCTCGCTCAAGTGACCAGACACAAAAAGGTCACCTCGCTCGAGTGCAAGAAGCGTCGCTCGAGCGTAGAATGCGAAGTTTCAGGTCTGCCACCCAACGTAGATGCACGCTCGAGCGCGAGAAGCCTCGCTCGAGTGAAGAAACATTTTCACAGGGCTCGCTCTAGAGTAAGAAGCCTCACTCGAGCGAAGAGGCCAAAATCTGGGCAACAAACATTGTACTAAAAGATAACTAACCTGTCCCAAACTCGTCCAACAAGTCCCAAAACTCAAATTCAAAGAATAAAAGGGAGGAAACAAGACATAGTCAACAACATACAATCACGGAACCCGAGTCCGAAACACAATAAAGGTCGTAGTAAAACCGTGATCACTATAGAGAACTTGTGGGTTTGTGAAACAAAGAGTAACCTTGCTTCAAGATGTATAATTTTGAGCATCCTTATACTACTTCTCCACTATCTTTTCTTGTTGTTTTTAACTATTTTTCTATTATTTTTATGGGCTGAAACTTGTGGTTTAAAGCTACCAAAGGTGGGGGGGGGTTAACTACCCTTGTTTGAACCTTGTATCCTAAGCTTTTACCCTTGTGTTTCCCATCTCTTCCTCAACCTTTTTTTTGGGCTTTTTACCACTGAATTTTAGATTTTTTTCAAAGGCAAAAAATGTTATTTTGAGGTTCCAAAAATGGAGGGGTTAGCCACCTCTCCTTTGGCTTGTTTACTAGCTTAAATTCTCCATTATTTTAGTTTACTCTTTTAGCTTCTTTTACGTCAATTCCAGCACTATTTTAGCTTCATTTAGGACTGTTTTTATATGTTTGTTTCATTTATGCTTTGTATAGTATGCTTGTAGTGTAATGGTCCTCATAGGTTTGGAGGTTTAAGCCTTAGCCACCAACCTATTTGAGATGATAACATTTATTTCTTGCTTTCCATACTTGTGATCACCTCTAATCACTTCTGCAACCTCCCTCATTTCTTGGCTTTTTCTTTGTTTTGAAAGTTTTTTTAAACCAAGTGCATGTTTAAGCATGAGATTGAGATATTGAGCATAATGGTTTAATCCATTTGGGGATTCATTACCAACGGCATGGTGTATCTCTCATGTCCAAAACGACTCTTTGTTTGATATTTCTTTCCATTAGATGACTTAAAGATCACTATTAGACTTAATAAACTAAGGAATGGTTAGTAATTAAAATGAAGTAATAAAATTAGAACTAAAAAATGATGCAAGATAATAAGCAATTTGGTGTTCAATTGGACGTTAATTGAACACATGGAAACTTGAGGCATTTCATACTTGCTAGTGATGAAATGATTCAAGTTTTCAAGGTCAACCACTTCCATTGATCAATCCATGAAAGGAAGGAGGTTTGAGAGTCTTTTATTGTGTGTTTGTTGAAATTGTACACCTTGGTTCATAGGCCATCATGCAATGAAATTGCATGGATTGATGGCTTGCAAATTGAGCTTGCCACTCCTTTGAGCTGTTTGATGATAAGGAAGGGTAAGGTAGACAAACATCCCTTGAGAATGCCCTGTTTGTGTTCTGTTTGTCCTCTATTGTAGTAGAAGGAACCAAGCTTTAGTGGCCGGCAGGCCACTTTTTTGGACAACAAGCTACCATTTGTGGCCGGCCAGCCACTACTTCTGGCCTGCTGGCCACTTTTGTCAAACCAAGTAGTCCCTTTTTGGAACAGAACAGAACAGAGACTAAGGTGAAAAATAGTGCAAATGTTCCAACTGTGCAACAAAGGCATTCTGGCAACAGAACAATGGGCTTTTCGGGTGGAAATCTGCGCACATACATGAGCATTCCTTGCTTCCCGGGGTTGAGTAGTTAGAGTAGTTAGCTTAGTTACTTCTTTCATGTTGTATTCATGTTGTAATTAATTAGTTAATTCTAATTTGTAATTAATTAGTTAGCTACGTAGAATAGTTAATTAATTAATTGGTTTTGTAATAACTAGCTAGCATAGTTAGTTTATTCAATTTGTAATAATTAGTTAATTCGTTTTGTAATAGCTAGTTAATTAGCTTAGCTAGTTAGTTTATTCAGACCCTCCTGTGCGAGGGCACAATTGTCTTTTGACCCCACGTCTTTCTTCCTTTTATTTACCTGCTTATGATGGTTAGTTTAGGGCATCATGTTTCGTTTAGTATCTCTCATGCCTTGCATTCATTGTCTTGCATGCATTGAGCTCGGCGCATTATTCTAACTTGTATTGTAGTTAAACATTCTTTAAATACGTGCTTAGATCGCATGCTATCAAATTGACTCACATGTAATAATTAGCCGAGCCTATTAGTTACATATCGCATGTGTTGCATTAGGCATATTGCATTGGTTAAGAGCATGCATTTTTCTAACTATTCTATCTTTCTTGGCTTGTCTTGGAGTACTAGGTGAGCTTTTCTTTGTTTTAGCATATTGCATTGTATGTTAATGTTGCCATGTCAAAGCATGTTCACCATGAGGCTAAGTGCCTAAGTGATGAGCTGTTTGAATGCTTGTCGATGAATGCTAGCTGCTTGAATTGGCATAGTTTGATTAATATACATTTAAGCCCATTTTTTCAAATGGCACTTTCACAAACTTTTTTCAAAAACAAACATGTAATCAAATGTTCCTTTTTTTGCAAATTAGTCTATACTTGTGTGTGCATCACATAGTAAGTTAGCCTAATAAATTGGAACAAGAGCATATAATGTGAATAAGAATCACATCATGATTAGTAGAGGCCGATCTTTGATCGGGCGAGCGGAGGTGCTCAATTCATGACCTTCCCCTCTCGTACCTAAGTTCCGGAGCAGAGACAATCTTGGTGATGACGGACACGTGGCCTTTGGCACGAGTCATGGGTTTCCTAAATTTTTCAAAAATATTTAGGTGGTGACTTTGTATCTGGCAAAGCAGTCCATTTTGGCATTTTTGATTCAAAATTGATTTTTCAAAAGATTTGTCGGATTTGGATTCTTTGGTGTTTATCTATTTCACATTGCAATTGTGAGATCAGATTCAGAACCACGGGAGTCCGAACTGTAGGGCTTATCGTCCTCCGAAAGGAGCACGAAAAGTCGAGCTACACATATCCAACAGAAGGCTTAAAGAGAGATCTCTTCATATAATGTTATACAACAACAACAACAACAAAATTACAATTTTTTTTTATAGTTAAATGTGTTAAATTATTTATTATGCAAGAGTTGGATCTACTAAAATATATAAATATATATTAGGGCAAATTTCATTTTACCCCATGTGGTTTGGGTCATGTGCGGTTTACCTCCTTAACATTCTGAAATAACCACATAACCCCTACATGGTTTATGAACTGAAATGCACCACTCTACGTTTGGATGGAGGGGTTTGGTGGAAAAAGAAAGAAATAATGAGAATATGTAACGCCCCGAAAATTGGGCAGGGTATATCTATTTATGCAACAAAACCCACCTGGTAAACAAACACATATATATAGCTAACTATTCCATACATCCATTCCCATTAAATCCCAAATGCCAAATACATGTTGTTCACATCTCAATGCCCCAGTTCCAATCCCAAGCATGCATTTTACAACAAGTATGAAATGGAAGCCAAACAGATAATAAGTGCCCTACAGGCTTACAAATTTATCCAAGAATATTCTTGATTACACAAAATGAAGTTTCAACTCAACGCAAATACAGCCCTAGGCTTACATTCAACAAATACCAATAAAACAAAAATGAAGCCTCAGCTCCGAGTCCTCCCAAGTCAATGCCTTTGTGGAGGCATAGCACCTGTACCTGAAATGGTTTCCCTTATAGGGTGAGCCACAGCCCTATAAGGAGTATGCCTTGGCAGAGGCATAGCACTTGTACCTGAAAGAGGAGTCTGCTCATGCCATGCTCATGATAAAATAGTTTATCTTTCTTTTTACAAAGCATGCAATGCTGAGATACAACAACTGATATAAAACCATTTCCATTTTAAACCATATCTGTTACATGAATACAAGCTCTGTGAATCTCTAGGTGAGTGTCTACAAGTAGGCCTTAATGTACTACCACTGTCATTTTTACCAATAAACTGGAAGGCTCAACACCTAACCGCACGGTTCCACACCCCCTACCCAGATTCGCCAAGTATTCATCTTTTCGCAAACAGATACATTTACAAATATTTCTCAAAAATAGATACATTTCCAATGAAATGAATGTAATGCAATGTCCAATGCAACAAATGAGAAATGTGGTTCGATTTACATAAGTCTCATACCTTTCTCCAACAATCATGGCTATCCTCCGCCGATAGCCCAAAACAGACATTTCTAAACAGATATTTAAACAATTAAATTTCAAAAAAATTCTGATAAATACAATCTATTCCACATCTCATCAAATATGAACACTACACTAGTTTTCATTTCACAATCACATCCGGTAACCTCTCAAGGTCCATTTCTAACTGTGTCGGTTTTATTCCAACAGATACATTAAGAAAAATAATACCGTTAATGCCCAAGAAAACATCATTTTCTTTCCAAACTCATTCTCCAAGCATTATTCAACTATGACATCCTATTTTGATTAAAAGCCCCAAAAGTTAAACATAATTCCTTTATTTTCTTTAAAAATACTCTTTTGGTCGCAAACCGGTAAAAAATTCAAAACCAATCGAGTCGAAGTCCGTTTTTGTTCAAATTTAAAACATAGCTCTTTCATAACCTTACAAACATATTCTAAGTTTACACTTTCGCAATTTGGGTATCAACTCTTTATTTTTCTCAAAATTCTCCTTTTAAGCAAATAAATCACAAAATTTTTAAAAATTCTAATTAAATTATATACAACTCTAAACTCCATATAATCAAGTAAAAGTGCATAAAAAGTGTAGGAAAAATCCCTACCTCGAGCCAAGAAGCTTTCAAATTTTTCGACAACAGAAATTAAATTTTTTTGGAGCCAAACGACACATTTTCCGCCGTCTACATTTTGATTCAAAGCACTAGAGGTCAAAAATGATTTACATTAGATCAAACCCAAGAAAAATCAACTTGGAACCTCTTTTCTCTTGTTTCCTCACAGCAAGAATTCCAAGAATTTTCAAAAGTTGAACAAAACATCTATTTGGTTGCTTTTATATATATATATATATAGAGTGTATAAACAAATATCTAACCAAATATCTAACCATAAATATCTAACTATATATATGTATATATTAATTAAAAAATACATTTCAACATCTTTAATGACAAAAATAAATATAATATTTTCTCACCACAAAATATATTTCGTTTAATAGTACACACCATAAATATTCACAACTCTTTTATGGTAGTCAAATAATAATAATAAAATCACAACACTATTACATGGTTACTAATGGGTCACAATTCAATCAATTAGGTCCAAAATAAATGGAGTTTAATAATTTAAAATAAATCTCCAACTGAGATTAAAATATAAATAAATTTTAAAAGACTTAAGATAGTCTCCACCATTCACATAATTAAATATGAACCAAAATGATTAAGTATGGGCTAATCAAATAAAACCCAAAAATTGAATTTATATCCCATTTATTACGCAGGACCCAAGAATCACTATAACTAAAACTAAAAAAAATAATTTTGCTAAGCGGGCCTTACGAAGTCGAAATCAAGAAGTAATTTAATTTATTTTCGCCAATTTAAATAGAATGGTTCACGACACCACAATAATAATAATAAGGGCAAAATTCAATTTGATTTAACTAGTTACAGAATAGGAAACCCCTTCACTTATTTGGATGGTTAAGTAAATGAGAAATTGTGAGAAATGATGAAAGATAGTGAGAAAATGATTCTCACTAAGATCAGAGCCAGGATTTGATGACTGGGGGACCGAAGGTAAGGTAGACAAGTTAAACAATTTAAATAATTATTAAAATCAATAAATTAATAAATAATCAGAGCATTCTAAACTCATTTCAATGACTTGAATTTCAATGACTCATCGCTAAAAAGTTACAAATTAAAAATAGTATTACATAATTAATTTAGTATATGAATGGTAATGATTTACAAATTTTTGAAATTGTCTTATACTAACGAGTATGAGAGGAAAAAGATGGTAATGGTAGGGATATCAAATTTTCTACTAAATAAATGACCAAATGTCTCACATGGGTGTGGGGTTCGCAATTTTGTGGACCCCACACCCATGCTAGACAATTGGTCATTTATTTGGTAAAAAACTTGGGACCTATAACATTTTTTCGAAAAAAAAAAATATAGTACACACTCTTAAAATATATATGTTCTTTTGTAATTACACCATAATGATTTGTAATAAAATTACAATGGTTTATGACTTTTTTTCATCAAAATAGTTTTAATGTTCATGACATGAATACAATGATTTGTAATTAAGTCTTTCGTATGGTGTGTCCCTTCAAAACATAACTATAATAGTTCCATACTAGCACCATAAAAATTGTGACTTTTCTAATAGTAAGAAAGTGTGTACCACAAGTTTTCCCTCAAGTAAAACACAGAAAGGCTAAATAGAAAAAGAAAAAATGGAAGACAAATTGGGATGAAAAGAAGAAAAAAAAATTCCTTGTCCACCAAATGAGGGAAACGAGGGAAGGGAAAATAATTAACTATTAATATATATCTTTAAAGGAATCCTATATGTTAAAATATAGTATATAAATAAAATTATAGGAAATTGTTGGGGGGGGGGAGGGAAAACATAATTAAACAAAATACATATATCCATGAAGTATTGCAGAATGTTACAGGGGCAGGCCCCCTTTCTTCATTCTCACTAAACTTATATTTTGTTTCTTATCAAAAGTGGTGAGATTTAATGAAAAAGTAATCAAGTTTAATAATTGTTTTCTAAAATATCAAAATTATACTTACGAAAAAGCATAATTTAGTTTTATAGTGTTAAGTTTTGTTTTTTTTACGGAAACTTTCTTGACCATGTTCGATTCTAGGGTAAGTGATGAGACTAGTTTTGAATTAAATTTCTAATTTTGGGATTTTTTAGTGTTAAGTTTAGTTTTTTGAAAACACAGAATAGTGAAATTGTGTTGTATTTTTCAGAAATGGTAAATGTAACTGCTGATGTTGCTACTGCTAATATTGGTGGGGATCAAAACCTCGGGTCAACTTGCTTGCCAACCCTTGTTGTGACCTCTGTGGTCAACCCTATTCCTGTGACCTCTGTAGTCAATCCTATTGCTACTCTTACTGTTCCGGGAGGACTGTTTAACCATCATAAGTGCCCAGAGAAGTTCACTAGAGTGACTTTTAAGAGGTGGCGGCAAAAGATACTGTTCTACCTGACTATTCTTAGCCTTGCGAGGTTTTTGAGTGAGAATTCATCAGTCGTGGAAGAGAATAAGCAAGACAAGCAAAAGCTCATGGCTCTAGATGCTTGGAAGCATCCGGACTTCCTTTGCTGGAACTATGTTCTGAATGGCTTGGCAGATACATTATTCAACGTGTTTTATGCCAAGAAGTTGGCAAAGGAGTTGTGGGATGCTTTGAACAAGAAGTACAAGACCGAGGATGTTGGGCAAAGAAATTTTTCATTGGCCGTTTTCTAGACTTCAAAATGGTGAACTCGAAAACTATCATTAGCCAAGTTCAAAAGCTCCAAGTTATTGTACATGAGATTCATGCAAAGAGAATGTTACTGAGTGAATCATTCTAGGCAGCTATTTTGATTGAGAAACTACCTAACAGCTAGAAATACTTCAAGCACAAAAGAAAGGAGATGACAGTCGAAGAGCTTGTTGTCAGGCTCCAAATTAAGGAAGACAACATGAAAAAATGGAAGAGTACTCCACTATGAAAGCAAACATGGTTGAGCATAGCCAGTCCTTGAGAGAAAAGAAGAAGCCACCGACAAGAAAAAGCTCCAAGCTGGGGGCTACAGGTGGTGTCTCCAAAAGGCCGGTCTACAAGCCGCTGGAACCTACCTACAGTTCAATAGAAAGTGCTTTAACTGTGGAAGCGATGGGCATCAGATGGTTAATTGTCGTAAGAAGAAGAAGCCTTACAAGAAGAATCCTTCACAGAACAAAAGTCGAGCTCACATGGCTGAGATGGAGGATCTGTCACAAGATGTGGACAACATGCATCTATCAGCTATCGTCTTTGAGGTGAACATGGTGGGGTTCAATCCAAAGGAATGGTGGATAGACACTGGGCTACCGCCATATATGTGCTGAGAAGAAGATGTTCACAACTTTTGAACCGGTTTCAAATGGCGAGAAGTTGTTCATGGGGAATTCTGTAACCTCAACTGATGAGGAGAAAAACATGGTCATCTTGAAGATGACTTTAGAAAAAGAGCTGACTCTGAACGATGTCCTATTTGTGCCGGACATTCGTAAGAACCTTGTCTAGGGGTCTTTGTTAAGCAAGCATGGCTTCCACATGGTGTTTAAATCTGATAAGGTTGTGTTGACCAAGAGCGAAGTCTATGTGGGTAAGGGATATATGTCAGGTGGCATGTTTAAGCTCAATGTAATGACTATTATCCCAAAGATTAATGAGAAAACTTCTTCTTCTACTTATATGCTTGAGTCCCCTGAATTGTGACATGGTAGATTAGGTCATGTGAATTTTGACTCTTTGCGTAAATTAATCAAGTTAGATCACATACCATCTTTCAAGATTAATCCAAATCACAAGTGTAAAACTTGTGTAGAAGCAAAATTGACAAGGATTTCATTTCATTCTGTTGAAAGAAATACTGAGCCTTTAAATTTAGTGCAGAGTAATATGTGTGACTTGAAAGTCGTACAATCATGAGGTGGCAACAAGTACTGCATCACTTTTGTTGATGATTGTACTAAATATTGTTATATGTATTTGCTTAAAAGCAAAGATGAGGCTGCTGATAATTTATTATTTTTAAGAATGAAGTTGAGAATCAACTAAGCCGAAAGATTAAGGCTTTAAGAAGTGATCATGGTGGATAATATGAATCATCATTTATTGAGATTTGTGCTCAATCTAGAATTATCTACCAAACTACAGTGCCCTATTCCCCTCAGTCAAATGGTGTTGCTAAGCGAAAAAATAGGACATAGAAGGAAATTATGAATGCAATATTGATTAGTTCTGGGTTGCCACAAAACTTATGAGGGGAAATAATTCTCTCCACGACTTACATTCTAAATAGAATACCTCAGAAAAAAATTGTCACGACACAAACCTGTCCCTAAAAGTTTGGACATGACTGGCCTGAACTTAGGCCTCAAACCCAAATGATCAATTCATATTTTATATCATATTGGGGCCTAAACGGAAGCAATTAATGACAAAATGAAACGTCCATTGAGCAATGTCTAAATGCCAGGATCTCAAAACATTTTCATCACATACCATATAACATACATAGTCCACATGTATATCTTTATGTATATACAAGCCCAATACATGGGCATATACCCAAAACATCAAGAATTTAAAAGTTATAGATATTAACAGAATGTTTGACAAAATCATCAATGACCCGACAATGTGTGCTATGAGAGAGAACTCCACAAAAGGAAAAAGACTTCACTTTGATCGGCTTGACACACAAGGGTCAACAAAAGGCTGCCGGAACTAAACTAGGGCTAGCCCTCGGGTTGATCACCTACATAAATATACATAAATATAGAGTGAGCAAGGCTCAGTGATTAATAGCAATGTAAGGAGGTTCATGTGTATGAGCATAAGACACGGAGAATATAATTTCATATGTCATGTGCTTGTCTTAGTCATGAATTCATTCCAAAATGGCCTCAGGCCCAACATTATACAGAACGAGCTTAGGCCCAATATATCAATAGCTATTCATAACATTATAGTGTAGATGGAACATCGGCATGTCCCCATCTCCCTTGGCTTTAGGCCATGAGTCACTAATAATCCATATCCTTATAAGGTAGATGGAACATGGGCATGTCTCCATCTCCCTCGGCCTTAAGGCCATGAGTCATGAGTAGTCCACATCAGAACGGCCTCGGGCCCATCATTTATAAGAGAAACAAAACGACCTTGGGTCCATCTCATATGCCATTGTCCAATCATTCCAATTTTTCTATCAAAACACAACTTATAGAACATATGCCATTCACTAGCAAAGTAGATAAGGTATGAGCACAATATGTGAATAAAACGAATAAGTACAATACATGAATAAAACATATCGTTACCCTAATATTACTCACAGTGATGTGGATTAACAATGGTCCCTTCCTGCACGTGCCCTATACATAGCACACAACTCGTAAGTAAGTCACTTTTCTTTAGTCTTCTCTTTTTATTCAATGTTCGATTCGTTTAATTTGTAATCAAGTGTACGCATTTCAGAAGGATCAAATGTATACATTAATAATTTTAGAGTGTCAAACAGAGGTAAGGAAGTTGACAAAAATTTCCCCCATGGGCCACACGTGCGGAAGTCCACCACCGCACGTGCGGGAAGGTGTGCCGCACGTGCTTGTATTTCAAAATGCTCAATCTGGCTCCCCTGTTTTCCGTACGTGCGGCTGTGCATCCCGCACGTTCTGTCGTAGGCTCTGTTTGAGCAGTCTGAACATCTTCAAAAATCAAACCTTCCAAGACCATTTCTAAGGTGAAATACAAGCAATTTCCCTTCAATATCACAACATGTGAACATAATAAACATGAATCTCATAAATAAATAGATCATAACTCATTTAAAGGAAATCTATACCACTTGATGATCATATTTCCTTTCATCCTTTTAGCTTTTCATAATTAACCAAAAGAGATGCAAACATATAGAGATCAAACATGCAAAAATTGAAGATTAGAAGGCAAATCCTCTCAAGTTAACTCAAAACAAACCCAAAATACAAGAATCAACTCTCAAGTTAAATAAATACAATGAAACTTGATGACTTCCATGGATATTTTCTCAAACAAGTTCTTTAGTCCAAAACCCTAACTTAGATAAGTGTAAAACTTCATTCTAATGCTTGATGTTAATAAATTGAAGAGAGATTTAGGGTATTTTCACTTACCTAAAGTGGTATTTCTTAAATCCCCTTTCAATTCTTTGAACCTCCAAGCCCTAATTGATTCTCTTCTTCTTCTCTCTCTTTTCTCTTCTTTTCTTCTCTAAGTCTCCTCCAGGAGATATTTTTATGTTTTGATTCTAAGTGTTGCCACTAGCTTATGTGTCTCATATACCTAAGGCTTAAACTTATTTGAGCTAAAAAAAAAAATCAAATTTATCTAAGGCTAGCCCAATTAAATCAATTTAATTCATTACGAATCAAATTTTTACAAAAATTTATATTCGACTCTAAAAATCAAGCTAATCATAATTGTAAAGTCAATTTCGGGTTATTGCGCTTCTAAGGCTTTCAATTTTTTGTCCAAACGTCTCAATTTCAACAGATTTTCTCATGACCGACAGATATAATTTCATTATTATATAATTCACATAATTAAACACAATTTCACATGGAATTTCACATCAAGTACATAATTCCACATATAATTAAAGACGTAAAACATGTAAGAGGGTTGGGTTATTACAAAAATGGACAAGACTCCGTATGATTGTAGAAAGGCCACAAGCCTTCTTATAATTTTCTATGAATGTAGGAGTATCTTGCAAAAGTGGCGGTACCTACACCTAAGCGGGTTAGGGTAAGTCCGAAAACCGTGAATTGTATATTCATTGGTTATGCACAAAATGGTAGTGCATATAGGTTTCCGGTGCACAAGTCTAATATTTCAGATATACACAATAATACCATTATGGAGTCAATGAATGTGTCATTTTTTGAAGATGTGTTTCCTTGCCAAACCCGAGGAGAGAATCAAAGTTTTGAGAAAGAACTTGAAGACGATTCTAGTAATAGTGATCAAAATGATCAAAATGAGGAAATAGATAAGCCAAGAAGGAGCAAAAGGGCTACGACTTCCAAGTCCTTTAGTCTGAACTTCTTGACTTATACGTTAGAGAGAGAACCTCGAACTTTTCATGAAACTGTGACTTCACCTGAAAGTTCTTTGTGGAAAGAAGCAATTAAAAGTGAGATTGACTCTATCTTACAGAACTATATGTAGGAGTTAGTTGATCTACCCCCAGGTAGTAAGGCCTTAGAGAATAAATGGATCTTTAGAAGAAAGATGAAAGTGGATTGTTCAATTGATAAGTATAAAGCTAGGCTAGTTATCAATGGATACATGCAGCTGTAGACGTCCCCGAACGCCCCGGGAGGGAAATCCCGTTTTGTTTATATGGGGCTCACTACAATTCAGGACTCAAATCATCACAGTTCTTAATCTAATCTCACAATATGCAATATGAGATTGATAAATCACCAAAGAGTCCAAATCTGGCAAATCGTTTTGAAAAACAGATTTTTAGAAAGAAATGCCAAATATGGACTGCTTTGCCAGATACAGAGTCGCTACCTAAATATTTATTTTGGGGGAATTAGGAAATCCTGACTCGTTGCCTAAGGTCACGTGTCCATCATCACCAAAGTTGCCTCGGCTCGGGAACTTGGGTACGATTGGGGAAGGTTAGCTATGAGCACCCCCGCTCGCCCGATCAAAGATCGGCCTCTACTAACCATGATATCGATTTTTTGAAAACATTATGTGCACTTATTCCGATTTATTAGCCTAGAATTACTACGTGATGCGCACAGCATACAAGTATAGACTGGATTGCCTAAGTTGGAACAAAGCATCGTATATCCGTTTGTTTTGAAAAATGGATTGAAGTTTGCTACTCGCAAGTAGGCTAAAATACGGGTTTCGACGAATTATTCCAACTCAAGCAACCTAACCTTCACCCACGGGCATTTAGGCAGTTATATCATATAAGCACATAGCCTCATGGTAAGCATGCTATCATGGCAGTCACTCGCACACATGCAAGGATGCTAAAGCATAAAAGCTTACCGAGTACTCCAAGCCAAAAGAGAAGCTAATTAGAAATCATGCATGAATTCTAACTAGGTTGAGATGCCTAATGCAACACATGCAAAAATGAAACTTAAGATAGGCTCAGCTACTCTAAGATGGCATATGAGATGCAATAGATAACATGTATTCAATTTGGAATTGAAATACAATGCAGTTAGCATGATGCGCCGAGCCCGGTGCATGCAAGACAAATGAATGAATACAAACATGCGAGCATAAGTATGCTAATTGAAGCATGCCCTAAACTAACCATCATAAGCTAGTAAATAAAAGGGAGAAAGAAGTGGGGGTTGGAAGACATGCATCACACACACGTACGCTTATTACACAATTTGTCCTCTCTCGGAGGGACCGAATGAATAATACAAATTAATCAACTAACAAGCTAATTAATTTATTACAAAACCACCTAACTAATTGACAAATTAATTAAGCTACTGAAAGCAGTAAAATAGCCTCAGGAAGAGGGATGAATGTATGCATGCTCGGCTCCGCTCGGAAATCCATCGCCATGCCACAGTTGCCTCTGTTTGTACTGCTTTATGCCTCTGAATATTGCATGAGTCCCAAGGTCGGTTCTGGAACAGTCCCTGAACACTACGGGAGGTCACCGGCCAAGAGGAATGGTCACCGGCCATGGAAAAGTGGTCATTGACCAGTTATGAGGCTCTCGACCAACAATGGATAGCCAGCTGGCACTGAAGATGGCCGACCGGCCATCTCTTCCTGCAGAATTCTGTTTGACAACAGCAGAGGCAAAACAGAGCATGGCAATGCATTTTCAAAGCAATGTATGCACAACCACCCTTCCTATCATGTTTAAGACTCAAGGGAGTATGGTACTCGACTCTCGGGCCACCAATCACGCATTTCCATGCATGATGGCCAAAGAGTCAAGTGTGCAATTCAATACGGAATGAAATGCACAAAACACATAAAGGGCCCCAACCTCTATCATGATTCATCAAGAGGCAAAGGATGCATGCTCAATGCTATGCAACCTAAGCATGCAAACAAACTAATGCAAAATGAGTATGCTAGCAAGCAATATGCAATAGGCATACAACCTAAATATGCAAACATGCAACCTAGCATACACAATGCTATGGACTATATGGCACACACAATGCTATATGAACTATGGCATGCTCAATGCAACTAACCACCTAGCATACACAATGCAAGGAGTGATATGGCATACACAATGCTAACAACATAACATGCACAACACATTGTAACATGGCATACAAGCACAACTCTCAATAGCACTTAAAGCATGGAAAACATGGGAGTATGGCACAGGTATAAGCTCTGAAATATCATACCCAATGATGCCAAACATGCAAACACCTCAATATAAGCATGCAATAAGCTTCAAAACTCAAGAGTAGGCATGGCTATTACACTACAAGCAAACATGGCAAGTACTATTCGACCATGGGACATAAAAAACAGAGCTAAGGCAGTCCAAAACATGCACAAAATCAGTTTAAGACAAGGCCAAAAACAGAAACAAGGCATGCCAAAATATGACCCAAAACCCACTGGAACTCAGTTAACACATGCTAGAATGAGGTGCTTCTTTGAAAGGCTATGCAAGGGGTTACTCTACACATGGAAGATAGACATCAAAAATGGCAAAACCACCTCTGAAAAGAGGTTATGACAGCCCTAAAACTCACTGAAAATCTAATATGGAAAAACCAGCTCTGGACAGAGCTTATGCAGGTCCTAAAACTCACCAAAAAGGGCCTGAACCAAGCTTGGGATGCATGCAAATATGGGCTCCTTTGTAAGGCCAAAAATGCAAGTAAACAAGACAATAAGGAGAAGGGATGGCCCTCTTCTTCTTAGGACCTCAAAACATCATCCCCACCACTGAAATCCATCAGTGGTGAGAAGGCCAATATAAGGTGGTCCCGAAGCTCACAAAAAAGGCACAAAAATGAGGCCAAACAAGGCCTAAGAGGGGGTAGACAACCCCAAATACAAAAGTGGTCTTAAACAAACTTCAAAAGGAGCTCAAAATAAGACTTTTTTCAGTTTATGAAAAAGCTTGAAAATGCTTGCAAGTATGGCTAAAAGATGAAGCAAAATAAAGACCAAAAGAGGGTAAAGTGTGTTACCCTTGTAGCGTCAGCAAAACTAGCAGCTTTGAGACCAAAAAAATAGACCTTCAACCTCTGAAAATGGCCTCCAAGATCCTTAGGTTGATGATGGAGGTGTTAGACTAAGAGTTGGTGTGCAAAAGGGCCAAGAGCTTCACTCTTTCTAAGCCTAAGTGTAGAGACAAAGAGAGATATATGTGTATGCCGTAGCAAAATTTCTTGGAACCTTTTCTAATGAGGGAGAGGCTCTCTCTTATAGAAGAACAAAGGTCCAAGCTTCTCTAGAAGCTTGAGCAAAAAGGCCAAGCTTCTCTTAGAAGATAAAGCAAAAAGGGTCAAGCGTCTTGAGGAAGCTAGAGTAAAGGGGTCAAGCTTCTTCAAAAAGATAAGAAAGGTTCAAGCTTCTCTTAGAAGCTTGGAGCAAAGGGTCAAGCTTCTTTAAGAAGCCATTAAAAAAGGTCAAGCTTCTTGGAGAAGCTAAAAAGGTTCAAAGGGTTCAAGCTTCTTGGAGAAGCTAAAAAGGTTCAAAGGGTTCAAGCTTCCTCAAGAAGCTAAAACAAAGGTTCAAAAGGGTCAAGCCTCCCCCAAGAAGCTAAACCAAAGGTTCAGAAGGGTCAAGCCTCCCCAAGAAAACGTCTCGGCCAGAAAAAGTGGTCGATTGATCAAAACAATGGCCGGCCGACCAAAAACAATGCCGACCGGCCAATACCTTTGGCCGGTAGCAAGAAAACAGGGCCAGTGGCCTCAAGCCATGGCCGGTGAGGTGTGGGGATGGCCAACAAGCCATTCCCTGCCCTTAGAAGCAAAAAAGCACAAGTGTTTGGTCCATAACCAAGCACAAAATAAACAAGTCGAGAGGTCTTGAGGCAAGGAGCGCGGCCGAAACCTCCGAGAACTCAAGACCAACACGAACATGGATAATCATCGAGTGTTCAAACGATGACGTCCAAGTCTTGAGGACGGTCAAAAATGGGGTGTCTACAGTAGCGAGAAGACTTGGATTACTTTGATACATATTTACTTGTGACAAGGATAACATTCATTCGCATGGTGATTGTGATAGCAGCATTACATGGACTGGAAATACATCAGATGGATGTAAAGACAACTTTCATAAATGGAGATTTAGATGAAAAGATCTACATAGAGCAACCCAAGGGGTTTTCAACTCCAGGGACAAATAAGAAAGTTTGTAAACTTTCCAATCAATGTATGGTTTGAAGCAAGCTCCTAAGTAATGGTATCAGAAGTTTGACAACACTATGTTGTCAAATGGGTTTAGAATCAATGAATGTGACAAATGCATAGAGGTTAAAGACACTGACAGAGATTATGTCATTTTGTGTCTATATGTTGATGACATACTCATTGTTAGTAGTAACGATGAAATGATTAGAACTTCCAAGAGATTGTTAAACTCTAAGTTTGACATGAAAGATATGGGCCTTGCAAATGTGATTCTAGGTATTAAGATTACTAAAACATCTAGTGATATTGTACTTTCTTAATCTCATTATGTTGAGAATATACTTGAGAAATTTGGTAAATCAGATACTAGTGTGTCTAGGACACCGTAGACTTGAGTCCATACTTGACCAAGAATATTGGTGAGAGTGTCTCTCAGCTAGAATATTCTCAGGTCATTGGGAGTTTGATGTATCTGATGAGTTGTACAAAACTGGATATAGCCTACTCTGTTAGAAGACTTAGTAGATACACAAGTAATCCTAATGCTATTCATTGGAAGGGCATTATGCGGGTGTTGGGTTATCTACGCTACACCTGGGATTATAGGTTACATTATACCAGATACCCAGAGATACTAGAAGGATATAGTGATGCTAATTAGATATCTAATATAAAAGACTCCAAATCCGCTAGTGGTTATGTGTTTACCCTCGGAGGGGCAGCCATGTCTTGGAAATCTTCTAAGCAAATGTGTACATAGAGGTCAACGATGGAATCTGAGTTTATTGCTTCGGATAAAACAACTAAAGAAGTTGAATGGCTTTGCTAGTTCCTTGAAGATATTCCACATTGGTCGAAACCTGTGCCTGCTTTTTTTATTCATTATGATAGCAAATCAGCGATTGGACGGGTACAGAGTAATATGTGTGATGGAAAGTCTAGACATATTCGTCGTAGACATAATTTCATATGACAACTACTCTCTGATGGAGTTGTCTCTTTAGAATATGTAAAGTCTAAAGACAACATTGCGAATCCACTAACCAATGGATTAACTCGAGAGTTAGTAGAAACGTTGTCAAGAAGACCTTTCGTAAATGTTACTGGAATGGAAAACCCAACCTAGCTGACTAGAGATCCCAAGATCTAGGTTCAAAGAGACAACTTAACTATGGGTAATGGGTAAATCACTGGAAAGGTAAACCTCTTGCCCATTCTTTTATACAGTGACACCCTGTGAGGGTAAAAGGTTAAGCTGATACTTTTAATGACCTAAGTTATGTGAATAGTCAACCGTGGTATAGTAAAATACCTTATGTAGGTCACCTATGTGAGTGCAAAGTGGGGTCACTTCTTTAAGAATTGACAACGCCAAATTCTTTAAAAACACTCACTGAACCAGGCTAGTGTTCCAGGGCCATACCGGACACACTAGTAAGAACAAGAACAATGGTTGAACTAACTCATGTGTGAGGTCTATCGTCTCGGTTTACACAAAAGGCAAAACAGTTCAAGACATCACATTCACTGGTCAGCCAGTAAATTTGATAGGCTTTCACCATGAAAGGTTTAAGGCCAACAGCTACCTTTTCTGATGCATGGTTAGTCTGTTTGCTCTCTCTCTAAGTTTTTGTTGTTAAGCGTTGTCCATTTTCTTTATTTGGTCAATTTTTATTCATGTGGAGGATTGTTGAAAAAAATGGTTTCATGGTGACTTTAATGTGAAATTAAAGTAGGTCTCAACCACCGGTTGAGGTGGGATCAAATGGGCTTAGATTCTTTGTAACAGGATCTTTACACGACAAAAAAAATGACAAAAAACCATTAACAATTGAATGAGAAATTGTATCATAAAGGTGGCTTCATAAATGAGGTTTTGGAAATAGTGTATAACTACCAATCCTAGATTGATTGTAAATAAAAGTATTGATGGGTATTTAAATCCCAAGTTTTGGATAAGGGCATGAGCCCTTTAGGGCATCCAAATTTTCTGAAGAAAGGGAGTTATGGATGCTTCAATGATGGGCTTGGGCCAAAACTAGAGTCCAAGTTGGTTATGCAAAAATGGCTAGACGAGCACTCGCTCGAGCAGGGTCCGGGTCCAATTCTGTGATCAGTGGATCTTGGGGCTTGGGCTTAGTCTGTTAGGTGGCTGTATATATAGATATACACACATGTGTATATTGTATGTAACCTCTACACTTAATATGGGGTTTATTTCTCATCAGTTTTGGTGCATTACTCCATCAATTTTGCATGAGTAATTAGGCATTTGTTGCCATCCTTCATGGTTGGGAGCCTCCTCCTCTCTTTCCCATTGTGTATAAAAAGAGACCAATCTATTTGATTTTCTACACAGAAATTCTTTGCTCTCGCATTACAGTCAGTCTGCTCCCATAATATTATTCTTCCCGTATGAGAGAGTGCTGCCATTATTAGTTTGTCAAAGCTAAAACTGAAGGTGCTTTTGCGTTAGCGGGTTTTAACCATCTTATCTTGGGAAACAGACGCTGACATACCTCTAGCATCACGGTGTGGCGGCGAATCTGTTTTAAGAAGACTGTGGTATCACACATGTTTCTGTTTGCTTTTTTTTTCCCTCATTTCAGTGGTTTAATTTGTTTATGTATTTTTGTTCATCAAAATGTAATCTCCATGATTTCTTGTTCTGTATTTTTCTAGTTTAATTAACTATGAATCTATTTGTTTTTATTTAAATACAAAATTTGTACAACAAAACCCACTGATTGGCAGCTGTAACACAGGCACGTAACACGCCATCACCACCTTTTAAGACTCTCGCCGCTCCAAATTGGTTGAATTCCTAAACTCTACAAGCTTGTCACAACTCATACAAAGCTTGACTCCATTTTTTTGCGAATCAATGATCACAACTCTCTCTCTCTCTCTCACACACACACAAGCATAGGATATGCCTCCAAAACAATTACCAGATTGTCCCAGCACTACCTCCCTAATGCATTAAACCGCCAATTTTATTCAGCAAAGCAGTTCTTCCTCTGTTACAGTATTTATCATCGTCATCTCCATCTTATTCTTAATTTTTTCTTCATCAGCTTGTTTTTCATGAGATTCATGAGATTGCAATTGTGTTCCATAGAGGAACGTGACGTTATCAAGGTTGGACCCAGTCTTAATACCCCACTTATACAAGGATTCAGTGATTCTAGCACCGCAATCATTGACTATGGTGGGAAGCTCAATGTGCATAGATCGGATCTGTTTGAGGTTGTAAAGGAATAGGAAGGGTTTGAGGACCAAATTGATAATGAAAAATTTGAAGAATTTGGAGATCAAAGTGTTTTGTTGGGGATCATGAATGTAAAAGAGATGATAGAGATTGGAATAGAAATTGGAATGAGATGAAATGAAGCTTGAGATGAAGAGTGTGTGGACTTGAAGGGTGAGGGAAGAGAAGCGTTTTCAAACAAGGAAGCATCTACAGAGACATTTGGCGGTTAAGAGCATATTGAAGATGTGGAGTACGACGTCGTCCAGTAGGCGGTGGAATTTGTCCTATGGTTCTACTTCACCTAGTTTTGCTTCAACAGACCTCATTTCTGCATTTCTCTCTCTCTCTCTCTCTCTCTACTGCAATTGTAATTTGAATTTCGTGGTTGCACACTCTAATGTGTACTAATTGAGTATTGTTTTTTCACGCTCTTTTTGTAAAAGAGTGAAAATGATAATGGTTATGCTGTTTCTAGAAGAGTGAAAATGGTTCAGCTATACTAATTGGGCGTTATTTTTTTTACATTCTTTTTGTAGAAGAGTGAAAATGGTTCGGCTGTTTCTTCCAGCTCATGCCATGATGTTTGGGTAAATTACAAATACACCTCCTAAGCTTTGTTGAAAATACAGATTATCCCATGTGATTTGAAAAATTATAAATATCCCCTTGTCAAAATTTTTTATTTAACATAATTAACTAAAAATTGAAATTCATAATTGTTTTCCTATACAATAATAAAATTACTTAAATTACCCATGTCGAGGTGGCACTATCTAGGGGGTCCCTAAGCCTCGGCAATATTTGCGGTAGGGCATTCTCTTGAACTATCCTTGACCCTTCTACGGTAGGACGTCTTTTTGGACTACCCCTGACCCTTTAGAATGATTGGGAATCATTGGTTAGGTGTGGCCAAGAAGAAGGGTTTGCCGAGAGGTTAATCTCCTCTTCGAGATTTTTCTCATTCTCAAAGAGGTCACCTCCTCGGACAAGGTGGTTAGAGAGAATATTCCCCATGTGCCTTACACATGGGCTCTATCCTATATCATGAGGTGCCTATAAATAGCACCCACTGATAGCTTTACAAGGGATGGATTTTGGAGAGATAACTCTTGGGAAGAATAGGGCTGCAAACAAACCGAGTCGAGCTTTGCTGATCTCAAGCTCAGGTCGTTTAATTATTGTAGACACCCCATTTTTGACAGCCCATAAAACTTGGGCATTACTGATGGTTTACTTGGTGATAAAAGGTATGCAGGGCAAAGATCCAGTTTCTTCGGCAAGGAGAGAGGCAAGTCTCAAATTCACACCCCGTTTTGGACCAAAGCTATTTTGGATGGATTTTTTACCTTAGAACCCTCTCTTTCAAAACATTTTTGAAATAAAGTTTCTACAATGTTCCGAGGCTCACATTTTGTCAAATGATGCGCTTTTCGATAAACCGAGCAAGGACAAAGTGGAAATGAATGAAAGAGAGATGAAATCTTTGAAAATCTTTCAAAACGCCTTGCTTAGGGGTTTGAAGTTGAAGAAAGAAGGGAAGGAGAGAAGAAATCAAGTTGGAGAAGAAGATAGGCAAGAATCGCTAAGAGAGGGACGAGCAGTTCTCGCTAAATCAAGCTTATCTGTCTATACAAATAAAGTTAAGCTATGAGGCCACCACCGCTAGAAAGAAGACTTTCGGGGCTTCATTTTTTATTCAAGAATCTCTTAAATCCGAGTCCGGATGGCAGAGATATGATTGGTTGAAGTTGGGCATCATCCTGGTTGGACTGAAAGTGAGCAGCCTTCACCAAAACAAGCATAACTCTTTGCACACTTGGAATTTTGATGCAAAGCTGGTTCCATTGGAAAGCTTACATTCGGGGCTTGAATTTTGACACAATATTGACCTGAAAAGAAGTTCATATGAAGAATTTATGCCCGTTTGAAGTTGGACCTGCAGAGCAGATTTTTCCTACCGACCGGCCAGAACAGATGGCCAACCGACCAAATAGATGGCCGACCGGCCAAATAGATTGCCAACCGGCTAGTTAAAGTAGTCGACCAACCAATTTTTCTAGCCGATGACCTTCCGGAGTATTCTACAGATTGAATGGGTGCCAGCTGTGCCAGCTATTCTCCACTCAACCCACTGTCCGAGGGGTTACCTTTTGGGGGGAAATTTGAATTGGTTTTCCCCCCCCCATTTTCCCCCCCTTTCCTTAGCCTCTCTCCCTCTATATAACCAGCCCTCCACCACCATTTTGAAGGGTTAGAAAAACCAGCTGGAGCATTGTATACAATCCTCCATATATCTATCTCATCCAAGCCTCCAAACCCAAAAATCCTTGCTCCATTTGCACTACACCCTATAGCACCACACCTCCATCCTCCATTCCAACACTTTGAGGCTGTTTTCCAGAGGTTAAGAACTCCCAAACCTGGTCCAAAAGTTGTTGGTCTAGTGGTCTACAAGGGTGAGTCCCATTTTCCCTCTTTTGTGCCTTATTTTGCTTTGTATCTAAGCCATACTTACTAGCATTTTTGGGCTCCGACCCAAACTGAAAATAGTCATATTTTGTGCTCATATCCATGCTTGATTAAGGACCTCCTGCTGTTTGAGGTCTCCTACTATCACTTGCTTCTTTATCTCTCTTTTAGGGCCTAATCTTGCATGATATATTAGCCTTATTTTTGATCATTTTTGGGCTCCGGGAAAAACTGTAAAATAACTTGTTTTGAGCCCCTTTTCAACATTGTTGAAGGGCTATCCTCTGTTTGAGGTCTCCTACTATCACTTGCCTCTATATCTCTCTTTTAGGCCAATTTTTGCATAGTATTTTAGGCCTATTTGTGAGTTGTTTTGGACCTTGCCTTAAACTGTGAAATAGCTTGTTTTGAGCCCCTTTCAACATTGCTGAAAGGCTATACTCTTTTTGAAAACAGAAGCTGCTACTTGTCTCTTTACCCCCATTTTAGGCCTTTTTCTTGCATGATAGTTTAGCCTCACTTGTGCTAATTTTCGTGGCTTGATGTAAACTGTAAAGGGTCTTATTTTGAGCCCCTCTTCAACTTTGTTGCGGGGCTCATCACCATTTGGGGCCAGCTTCTGTCCCTTTGTGTTTAATCTCTCTTTTAGGGCCATTTTTGCATGATAGATTAGCCCTATTTGCATTCATTTTTGGGACTTGTTATAAACTGGAAATATGCATGTTTTAGGACTTTCTTGCATCTGTCTTCATGCTTCATGATCAAATAATGCATGCTTTGTATAGCTATAGGCCAATGCGTATGCCTAGTTTTGTGTTTCGGGGCCATTCCATGCATCGGGTGCCATGTTTCCATGATTCGGGGCTGTTTTGTATCACATTTCAGTGCTGGAATTACATGCTTGTATACCATATTTCATGCCTTGCCATGCTTTGCCATGCCTTGTTAGAGTTGCATACTATGCCTTAGGTTTGGTCCTCGATTTGCGTGCATGCGTGCACGCGTTTCGAGAGTCTCATTTTCATCTAATGGCCACTGATTTTGGCATGCTTGCGAGCTATCCATGTTAGTTTAAGTCCATCATCGTATGTTGTTGCATGCCATGTTTGCTTATATGTTTAGGTTGCGCGCCTAGTAGACATTGCTCATTTGCATGTTCATGTTGCATACTTAGCCTTCATGCCTAGGTTGCATTTCATTGAGCATGCATCCATTGTCTCTTGATCAATCATGATAGGGGTTGGGGCCCTTTGATTTGTTTTGTGCTTGCATTTCATTTGATATCGAAGTTGCAAAACTTGGCCTCTTAGGCCATCATGCATAATTGATGGCCTGAGGGTCGAGGGGCATACTCCCATGAGTCCATTACATGATTGGGAGAGTGGCCATGCATACATTACTTTGAAAATTCCCTGCCATACACTGCTTGCCCTCCGCTGCTGTCAATTGCAGGTTCTGCAAGAAGTTTTGGCCGGTCGGCTACATAGAGTGCCGACCGGCCAGGAATTTGCAGCCGATATATCAAAATGCAGCCGGTGATCATTCCCCGCGGCCGGTGACCATTCCTCCTAGCCGGTGGTGCTCCAAAGTGTGCAGAGAACCTATTCTAAGACTTGTGCAGTTTTCAGAGGAGCTAGGGCAGTGTAAACAGAGGCAGTAGTGCTATGGCAGCGAGTTTTCGGGCGAGACGAGTCAAGAATGCATCATTCACGTATCCCGAGGCGGGGCTGTGGCCCCCCTTCTTTTGTTATTAATTTGTTAATTAATTAGAGGATCTGTAATAATCAATTAGCTAGGATAGTTGATTTGTTATTCAGGCTGTATTATTCTTTCGGACCCTTATGTATGTCTTCCAATCCCACGTCTTTCTTCCCTTTTATTTACCCGCTTATGATAGTAGACTAGGGCATATTTAAATTAGCATGGCTTATGCTTAGCATGCGTGCATCCATACAGTCTTACATGCACCAGGCTCGGTACATCATGCTAACTGCACTCGTATTTCAATTCCAAGTTGAGTATTTGTTAGTTGCAGCATTTCACATGCCATGTTTAGGATAGCCGAGCCTGTTTGGATTGCATCTTTGCATGTGTCGCATTAGCCATCTTAACATGAACTAGGATCATGCATATGATTACTAACTAGTTTCTGTTTTACACACTTTGCTCTCTTCGTTCCCCATTTTTGCACACACTTTTAGCCTATCTTGCTTGCTGTTTTGAGCTTCGTGTATAACATAAAAAATTTCTGTTTTTTTTGTGTTTAAGATACTTCATTAAGACCACTTTTGTGTTTGGGGTCGTTTACCCCCTCTTAGGCCTTGTTTGGCCCCATTTTGTGCTATTTTTGGTGAACGAGGAAAACAGATTTTTAGAAAAGAAGTGCCAAACATGGACTGCTTTGCCAAATACAGAATCGCCACCTAAATATTTTTTTTGGGGGAATTTAGGAAACCCTGACTTTGGTGCTAAAGGCACGTGTCCGTCATCACCAAAGTTGCCTCGGCTCGGGAACTTGGGTACGATTGGGAAGGTCAGCTATGAGCACCCCCTCTCGCCCGATCCGAGATCGGCCCCTACTAACCATGATATCCAATTTTGAAAATGTTATGTGTTCTTATTCCATTTATTAGCCTAGAATTACTATTATGCGCGCAGCAAACAAGTATAGACCAAATCGCCTAAATTGGAACAAAACATTGCATGTTCATTTTGAAGATGTTTGCTACTCGCAAGTAGGCTAAAATGCAGGTTTTGCCACCCTCGAGTGGGCTTTTAGAAAAGATGGTTTTGCCACTATCTAGTGGGCTTAAAACTCACAGTTTTAATGCATTATTCCAATTTAGGTAATTCAACCTCCATCCACAGGCATTAAGCAGTTATATCACATAAGCAGCTAGCCTTATGGTAATCATACAATTATGGCAACACTCACACGCATGCGGCATGCTAAAGCATAAAAGCTCACCTAGTACTCCAAGCCAAAACAAAACCAGTTAGTAATCACATGCATGATCCTAGTTCATGTTTGAAATGGCTAATGCAACACATGCAAAGATGCAATCCAAACAGGCTCGGCTATCCTAAACATGGCATGTGAAATGCTGCAACTAACAAATACTCAACTTGGAATTGAAATACGAGTGCAGTTAGCATGATGTACCGAGCCTGGTCATGTAAGACTGTATGGATGCACGCATGCTAAGCATAAGCCATGCTAATTTAAATATGCCCTAGTCTACTATCATAAGCGGGTAAATAAAAGGGAAGAAAGACGTGGGATTGGAAGACATACATAAGGGTCCGAAAGAATAATACAGCCTGAATAACAAATCAACTATCCTAGCTAATTGATTATTACAGATCCTCTAATTAATTAACAAATTAATAACAAAAGAAGGGGGGCCACAACCCCGCCTCGGGATACGTGAATGATGCATTCTTGACTCGTCTCGCCCGAAACTC
>NW_021027074.1:171985-213352 GCF_004153795.1 Camellia sinensis | reverse complement strand
AAAACGATTTGCTAGATTTGGACTCTTTGGTTCAGATTGAGAACCGTGACAATTTGAGTCCGAACTGTAGTGACCCCAATACGAACAGAACGGGACTCACCCTCCCGGGGCGTTCGGGGACGTCTACAATTATCGAGCTCGTTTATTGAGATCGGGCTCGACTCGATAAGAAACTGGGCTCGACTTGGCTCGGCTCGTTAACAATAATGAAACTTGCGCTCGGCTCGATAAATTTTTTTTTAATATTATTTAATATATAAATAATATATTTATTATATAATTTAAATGAAGATAAACGAGCCGAGCTCGTGCAAGCTCGAGCTCGAGCTCGGCTTGTTTACTAAATGAGCTGAGCTGAGCCGAGCTTGTTCATGAACAGCTCGGTTCATTTACAACCCTAAGAAAGAACTAATTTCCCTTGTCCATTATCTACCTTGAGAGTGAAAGTGGGAGATCCATGGAAAGCCTTGCCATTATTCTCTCTCTAACTATTTTGCCTTCTTCTTCACCCAATCTCTTATCTCCATCATCTCTTTGCTATTGTGCTTCTAGTTGTGACTGTTAAAGAATCTAAGCCTTTCATAATTTCTAAAGAATTCGGGTTTTCTTCAAAGATCTTTGAACATCTTCAAATTTTCTAACAACATTCTTGAACCCTCTCATACATTTTGGAGACTCCACTAGGGAGGTGGATTGGTTAATGGTCTCAACAAGATCTGGAATCTACACAACTCCAATGGTGGTGATGAGAGGACTCAAGTTCGGGACCCACCTCTCATCCTTGAAGCCATTCAAGGACTCCAACATACTCAACAAGAGATTCTCACAACCCTTCAAAATCTCACCCACACCATGTTGGTGATGGATTTGAATTTTGCACCACCGGTAACAAATGGAGGTCAAGTCGGCACCGGCAAGCATTAACAACTTCATGGTGATGTTGGGAATGGTCAAAACCATCAAGACCCACTCCAAAATTCTCCCCGAAGTTGCTCAAAATGGTGTGCAAAATTAAGTGCTAAGAGGAACAAGTCATGGCCAACCTATGGCCTACGGAGCGCAACATCACGCACCTAAAGGATCGAGCCAAGGTCCATCAGTGATTGGAGGAGTTTTTCCCGCGATGAATGGTGTTCCAATGGCTATGAAAGTTCAAGGAAGGCCCACAAAAGTTTCTCTACAAAACGGTGCTCCATCCATGCCTAATTTTGTTCCACCGATTGTAAATTCTACTCATGTACTGAGCAGGTCTCCTTTGGCTCTGACAACGGCTTTCCAAGCCCAACCCGGCATACCCATGGCGTGTAATGGAGTTTGTGGAACTCAATTCAACGCTTCATCACCGACTGTTATATCCATAGATACAAATGGTCAATATCGCCACGTTCCTACACCAATGGTGAACTCTCAACCCCCAAATAGCCAAGTCACACTAGGCTCGGTCTTCAGGTCTACAAGCCAAGTTCCGAGAATACCACCATCAAGTTCTCTCTCTCAACAATTTCTCACTCTCGTCGATGTGCAAGCCATGTTTGATTCGGATGTCAAGCCATCATACCCTATCGAGATGTTGAGTTATCCATATCCAGAGGGGTACACGGTGCCAAAGTTCATCAAATTTGATGGCAAGCAAGGAAATGATTGAGAACATGTTGTTCAGTTCGTCGAGACTTTGGGAATTTATGGTTCAAATCATGTCCTCTAACTGAGCGAATTCTCTAAGTCCCTCACCGATCGAGCATAGAGTTGGTACGTTAAATTGGCCCCAAATTCTATTCGAAGTTGGAAGGAGATGGTCAACAAATTTCACGCCAAATTCTTTCAGGTGGTCGAGAAAATGACCACACTCACCTTGTGTAAGGAAAAGCAGCGAGAGAGTGAAAATATTCTCAAATATGTGAAGAGGTTCCAAGACAAAGTTGTGGATTGGCACGAGGCTGTAGAGGAAAGCTACTTGGTCCAAATCTGTGTTGAAGGAGCATTGAACGGGTATAAAATGCTTTTTGTTAATCGTAAGCTACCCACATTCTCGGCACTAATTGAAGCATCTTGGAACATTAACATTCCTCAGTCTCAAGAGATTGGGTTCGAAACTAGTTATAAAACCAGTTTCAAGACATCCCGAGGACTTTCTATCACTGCAGCTTCCTCGTCTTCTACTCAAAAGTCACAGGGAAAGAAATTCAGAGGTCAGAAGAGGAAAAACTACAAAGATAACACTCATTTTCCTTGTAGTGTTGAGAAGGTGAAGGCCTTAGTTAAAGAATGGGTGGCAGACGGGGAACTGAAGTTGCCTCGTATCGAAGAGCTTTTGCCGAAGAAGGACTACGAGGGCCCTAATTATTGTGTTTTCCACCAATCAGTAGGACATTCTACAGAAAAGTATCGGACGCTTAAGAAGATCTTTAGAAAGAAAGTCGAAGAAGATGAGCTAGGGTTCAAAGAACAGAGGCCTCAAGATATCTTAGAAGACGTGGCTATGATGGCGTATGACGGCCACAACCCGAGCAACTGGTGAAAGCTTTCCGAATGACCTCGTAACTCTAGGGGCAAATGTCAACATTTCGTGAAAGAAGTCGATCTATGACATTTACAATTTGTATTTACTACATTGTCCAAGAAGTTTTATCTTTTTTTCTTATGTTATGAAGAAATTTATTTCCTTCATATTGTGTATCTCCATTAGAAGTTTATTTTCTCTATATTGTATATATTTATTGTGTTATGTTGCTTGAGACAGTTTTCAATTTCCGTTGCCCCTCGAAGAAGAAAGAGGAATAGTAGACTCGGTTACTAACCTAAAGGGACCTTTCTTGACGCAATAGAAGTATACTCCCACTTCAAACTTCTAAGGGACAACCTTTGCTTCCATTAGTTGCCGAAGTAGAGTGTACTCCCACTTGGAACTTCGAAAAGTAGCCATTGCTTCCATCAATGCAAGCTTCAAGGGTCTTTCTTGCTGAAGTAGAGTGTGTGCTCCCACTCAGACTTCCGAAGAACAACCCTTATTTCCGTCAGTGCAAGCTTCGAGGGTTTTTCTTGTTGAAACAGGGTGTGTGTTCTTACTCTGACTTCCGAAGAATAGCCTTTGCTTCCATCAGTGCGAGCTTCAAGAATCTTTCTTGTCGAAGTAAAGTGTACTTCTACTCGGACTTCTGAGGGACAGCCTTTGCTTCCATTGATTGCCGAAGAAGGGAGTGTACATCCACTCGGACTTTCGAGGGACAACTTTGCCTCCACGTAGACTTTCAGGAAACAATTTTTACTTCTGTTAGTACGAGTTTAGTAGACTCAGTTGCCAGCCAGAAGGGATTTTTCTTGCCAAAGAAATGAGTGTGCTTCCACCCAGACTTCCGAGGAACATCTCTTGCTTCCATTTGGACTTCCGAGGAACAACCCTTGTTTCCATCAGTGCGAGCTTCGAGGATCTTTCTTGCTAAAGTAGAGTTTGTACTCCCATTCAGACTTTCAAAGAACAGATCTCGCTTCCATCTGTGTGAGCTTCGAGGATCTTTCTTACTAAAGTAGAATGTTTGCTCCCACTTGGACTTCCAAAGAAGAGCCCTCAAGACTCGGTTACCTACTAGAAGGGATTTTTCTTGCCGAAGTACGGTGCGTGTGCTACTATTCGGACGCCTGGAGGACAGCCTTACTTTCGTTCAAACTTCTGAGGGATAGCCCTTACTTTCATTAGTATGGATTCTGAGGGGCCCGGGGTCATAGAGTTCTTACAAGAATTCATTTGCTTGAAATAGTAAAGTCAACAAACGAGATAAACAATATCGAGTTCAAATTATGATTCAAACGTTTCCGAAATACAAACGACATCAACAATAGTAATGATCTACTTAAGCTACAACAATTTTCTTCCTCCGAGCAAGTTCATGAAAATGCAACAATCAAGGTTTTGTCGCTCCGGGCTAGTTCCTCTCAAGCCGACATAAAGCTACAACGATTAAACAAATTTTTGGCATCAACTATTTATTTCCCGAGTGTCCACTAGATCAACAAAACCCAAATTTCTTCAATAAAATTAAAAAAAAAAATTCAACGAGTATCTCATCTTCTCTCAAAAATCAAGTGCAAGTGTCCTCAAGGCTGTAATGTTCAAACAACATTCAAGCATCAATGACTCAGTTTATATGAGATTAACAATTCAAATTGGTTTCACAAAATGGTCAACAACAAAGATTCATGGGTTGTACATTAAAGAAATTCATCTTTCTCAAGCCGAGTTTACACTTTCAACTAGATTCAAGCAAGCTCCAACAAAATCAAAATCTGTTAGTACCAAGGAATAAACATTGGGGTTCTTTCGAAGGCTTACCCACTGATCTAGAGTTATAGAGTAAGAGAAGATGGGTTAATGGTAAGCTAGATCGGCGCCAAGAGAAAGAGCTGAAGTAGGTGTACTAGGAGCTGAGGTCGCCGCAAGCAAAGCACTACAAAGAGCTGGCCTGCGCCAGAGACAACCAGGATAGGTCGGCGGCAGTGCAAGTAGTGGGTGAGAAGGATGCTGGGCAGGCCAACGCCGCGTTGAGTGGGCGACATGGCCGGCGCTAGTCAGTCACAGTTGGAAGCAACAGCGAGGTCACAGGTGCCGGACACAAAGCATGCAGGCCGCGCGAGCTGGCTGGTTGGCGCGTAGGGCAGGTGCGAACTGAGCCGCAGTGCAGCAGCAGCCAGAGTGGGTCGGTGGCACAGTACGCTGACCGGCGCGTGCGCCGTTGAGTTGCCACACCGCCAGCGAGTGGGTCGACAAAAGTACTGTGAATCAGTGAGCTCAATAATAGAAACAAAGCTCTGGTTCGATGTTTATAAGAAAGAAGAATATGAAGTTTAGATCATTATTTTCTCATTTTTCTAGAAAAAAAAAGAAGAAAAAGAAAATGGGTCCGGATGATTTTTTGGTCGCCACTCGGCAGAAGCTTTGTTGGTCGTCGGTCATGAGAAAATGCTTTGAGCAAGAGTTTTTTTTTTTTTGTGGGGGGGGGGGAATAAGTCATAAAAAAAAAACAACTTACACAAGGGCATAACCCAGGCCCTAGCCACAACTATACAAAGAACATACACACACAACCTACAAACAGGCTACCAAAGCAGGCCATGAGAACAAGCTGAAAAAAAGAGAGAAGAAACTAGAATCCCCAAAGCTATTAACTGGTTGGTGATAATGCTGCCAAACAATTAAATAACTAAGAAGTCTAGACAAATAACTAAACCAAAACAAAAACCCAGACAGATTTGGTTCCATTAAACATGTTCAGGGTCCCCATCCAAGCAGAATGTGGACCATGAACACATCCCATATGCTCAAAATCTGATACAAAAGGATGGGTTGGTTTGGCAAGGGCTCATTGGGATTTTTTTGGCTCAATGAGCCATAAAAGACAGAATAGGTTCATGAGCCACAACAGACAAAACATCTCATCCAACCCCATAATCATTACGCTCTTCTCTCACAAAAAAATCAAAAAAGCCAAAGAGCCAAAAGCCCTTCCCAAACTAAGCTTTTGAGCCCAGGCTCATATAGTCAAAAAAGCCAAAAAGCCAACCTACTTTCCAAACGGAGGCACAAAAAGAGAAAAAATTCCCGGCACAGCCTGCACGGTTAAGCCAAAAAAACCACGCAAATAGCAGTAACAGATGTTCAACAAAAAAATACAATTTAATTTAAAACTTTCTTCATACTTGAGGCGCCAATAGCAGCCATCATTACATGCTACCAGCTTCCAGTTTTCTGTAGAACAAACTACCAGCAATTGATCCCAGCAGCATCCCACCAAAAAAATAGAGGCCCAGTAGCCATCAACCTTCCAACAGTAGTTTTCAACCCTTTTGTTGCACTTACAGCAGCCATTTTTCAGAATACTCATAGTTGATCCTATGCAAGAGAGAACATAGCATAAGTACCAGCTATTCAGAAATACAGTAAACACAAGACCCGAAAAATAGCACCAACACACAATACATAACCTCACACCACTCAACCCACAGTATAGGACCTCACTACACTTGAGCAAGAGTCTTGTATGCAAACGCAAGATGAAGCTCTGATATGGTGTTTCTGTGCTGAAATGAGTTTTGGCAAAAAGGAGACAAGGATTAGGGTTTTTGTCTTTTTCCTTGAAAAAAAAAACAAAAATAAATTGTGATTCTATGGTCCCTCAGATTTTTAGCGGACGTGTATATATAGAAAAGGCCAGCATTTTGTGGATTTCCAAATTTAAGAAAGGAAACAGTGGATTTCCACTTTTCTAGAGAGAGAAATTAAAAAATGGCTCCTTAGATTTTGATCTCTCATAATGATTTTGTTTATTCTTAAATATATATATATAAATTCAATTTCAATTTTCTTTGAGGAAGCGGAATAAATCAAAGGCATAAAAGTATGTTTGTTAAACATGTTATAAGGATAAAAGATTTCTTCTTATCATTATTAGTTGGCAATCTTACCTATAATTATGATGATTCATCAATCTTATCCAAAAGTCACATGAGGACAAAATATTTCCGAGGGCGTGATGTGAAGCATAGTCGAAGAAGTAAAAATATGAATGTTCGAGAAATTTAAAATTTCACATACATGCAAGGGGCAAAATGTAAGAGGGGTTAACTTGAGCCCACTAATTAATTGGGCCCAATTGAAGTCCAATCAAAAAGCCCGAAACATGGTGAGCTTGGAGAAATTATTGCCAAATGGGCCCAAGTCAATTCCATTAGACGGGCCCATGAAAAAGCCAACAAATTGGTCCAAGTAAGACCTATCAAGAAGATACATCTAAAGATAGTCCAACAAGCCCATTCGAGGAGGTTAACTGTTTCTTTCAAAAGAGATGAAACCCTCGGAGAAGATCCATTCTCCGAGGTACTGGCTTAGTCTTGAAAGGGTTCGGAACCACGAACCTAGAGACATATTTGAGCTTAGACTCGAAAGGGTTCAGATCTACGAACCTAGAGATCCAAAGCGCATGGTTTCGAACGGATTAGAATGCAATCTAGAAGTCGCTTCGTTAATGAGTCCTAGAACACTTGTGGGCTTGGAGCTTTTCGGGATCTACGCACCAGAACCATGGGCGTGACAGAGTCCGAACAAAGGAGCCGATCTTGAGAACAGTGAGTGGAGATAAATTCACTTTTTGATTAAACTAGCCTATACCCGGGTCGAGATGGCACGATCTAGAGGGTCTCTAAGACTAGGGAATATTTACGGCAGGGCATTCTCTTGAGCTACCCTTGACCCTTTTGGGGCAGGACGTCCTCTTGGACTACCCCTGACCCTTTGGGATGATTAGGGATCATTGATTAGGTGTGGCTAAGAAGAAGGGTTCGCCAAGAGGTTGATCTCCTATTTGGGGTTTTCCTCATCCTCAGAGAGGTCACCTCCTCAGACAAGGTGGTTAGAGAGAATATTTCCTATGTGCCTTGCACTTGGGCTCCATCCTATATCATGAGGTGCCTATAAATAGCACACACCCATAGCTTTACAAGGGATGGATTTTGGAGAGACAACTCTTGGGAAAGAACTAATTTTCCTTCTCTATTATCTACCTTGAGAGTGAAAGTGGGAGATTCATGGAGAGCCTTGCCATTATTCTCTTTCTATCTACTTTGTCTTCTTCTTCACCCAATCTCCTATCTCCATCATCTCTTTGCTATTGTGTTTCTAGTTGTGACTATTAAAGAATTTAAGCATCTCATAATTTCTAGAGAATTCGGATTTTCTTCAAAGATCTTTGAAGATCTTTGAATTTTCCGACAACATTCTTGAACCCTCTCATACACTCTGTTAGCTGCTCTACTTTTTCTTTTTTCTTTTTCGCCAATTTCTTTCTCTGGTGAGCTTCTTGCCAACCCATTTTCCTTTTTCCAGAGGTAATCTTGTCATTTGATCCCTCCTCCTCTTTATTGATGTAATCTATATGTTAGTATTCACTAATAAAGTTTTTTTTGCCGATCAAATTTTTTTTTTGTTTCTATTGACTTTAGAGACTGTTGGGGATTTGCAGTTAGAGGTGGAGTAGACAGTGGTGGTGTTAAGGTGGTGAAGGAGACAATGCTAGTGTTTAGGCGGTAGCAGGGTGAGATTAGGTAATGGAAGTAATTGTCATGGTGGCTACTTGGCGAATAAGATGGAGAAAGAAGTAGATGGATAGATTTGCTAGAATTATCTTTCTTTGTTTAAGACTGCGTAACGGATTAAGATGAATGGTTGAGATTGTTATCAACTTAAAATTTTAAGGTTTATTTTGAAAAACTAAATAAATTAAAAATTCAGAATTTATGGTTGTTACAAAATCAAATACTACGGTTTATTTTGTAGTTGGTTCCCCCAATTTTTTTCTTAAGTTGGGTGCTTCTGAATTTATCTTAATTTTTGCTTCGGAAAGCAAGAATTTTTTTTTGAAAACAATCCAAATTAGAGTCACAACACAAATCTCAGAACAGAGGAAAAAAAAGAGTTATTCATTTTATTTTGTTTTAGTTTTGATTCCACTCAACCAAAGTCGATTAAACTAATCAAGTCAACCACATCCACTCTAGAAAATAAAATACATAGGAAGAAAACAATCTCAAAGTACAAAAACTAATCCAAACAACCTAGTCTCTAAACTCTAAAACTCGAATCAATAAACTTTGCTATTACTCTGTCCTTCTTGTTGGACCTTGCAAGCTCCACATATCTTGTTCCAACACCGAACCACTATGAGACAAGGTATAACTTGTCTCCATCCAAGTAGGAAGTCAAATAATGCACAGCAAACCATAGAGATTAACCATTGAAATCACTAATAGAAGTATGAAGCTGTATGACTTTCTTGTGGCAATAGCATACAAAGCAAGAAGACAAGCTGGACCCCCAAATATGCTAGAAATGGTTTTGGGGAAAAAAACTGGGAAAAAAAAAAAAAAAATGGAAAAAAAAAAAAAAAAAAAATTTCCTCAACTTTGGTCTAATTTTTAGGTGAGACCCATGCGCCAAAGTTGGCAGGTCTAAGTGGTAACGCGTTCTATGTCGCGTAGTGATTCACGTAGTATATTTGGTTACTCAAAACCATTATCGGATGAATGGAAAATTCAAGCCAAAGTGAGCTCCATGGAAATGGAGTTTTTGGTGGAAATTCCTTAAAGTTTGGTTTAAAGCTTGTCCCACATTGGTTTGGTAAGACAAACTTATGTGGGTTTATAAGGCATGGGTTTGTAACTTGGGGAGGGCCCCAAGAGGCACCCCAAGTTTGTAAAAGGGAGAGGTTATGGGCAAATTGGGCTAGAGCCATTGGACCCAAAAATAAACACACGCACGCCACTGCCGTCCGGTCTGTCGGGCTGGGTTAGGCTCGGGTGCGTGGTGTGAGGTTGGGTTTGGCTTGTCCAACCCAATACTTATCTTTTTGGGCCAAAAATATTTGAATTTTATTTTATTTTTTTGGTAAAATAAAATCTGACCGTTTAAATACAAATTTTGCTTGGAAAATTTGCACCTTTCTGAACAGATTTCGGATCTGTCTGAACAATTTCAGTTCAAAAAACCATTACCTGTTTTAATTTAAATTCAAACAGATTTGTATATGTTTAAATTAAACTGAACAAGGTTTCATTTCAAAAAAATCCTTACCTATTTTAATTTAAATTCAAACAGATTTGTATATGTTTAGTTTAAACGGAACAAGTACCACACTTGTTGGATTCAAACCAAACAGCCACCATCTTCCTATATAAATAGGCAGTCCCTCATTTGGTTTCTCACTCCAATTTTCGTCCCAAATTTTGTCTGCTCTCTCTGCATTTTGCTCCATAATTTTTTCCTGTGAGAAAAAGTGTAAACACTAAGTGTGTTCGTTGTGTGAATAATTTGTAGTGCTACTATTATTCGCAGTTGATCATTTTATCCTGGGAGATAGACGTCCACAATCTGCAAGCACCGTAGAGAGGACGAGTCTGTCTTAAGAACACAGTGTTAAACACTGGACTTGATCAAAAAATCTGTTTTAGAAATTAATTTGGTAAGTGATTAATTTTCTTTTTGTTTTATTTTTTAATATAGTGAAGATTGTCCAACAATTTTAAGACAGAATATTTTTTGGTGTCTTCATTGTATTTATTTTTTGTGCTTTTTACAAAGTGATTTTCTTGTTGGAAAATACAAATAGTAGTCATATACTGTTTGACAAATAATAGTAATATACTTTTTATTTTCTTTGACAACTAGTAGTAATATACTGGTGTCATTAACAATTCAGAATATTATTTTGTGTAATAGTGTTATAGAAAATTATTGTGTAGTAATTTATTTTCCTAGTTTTAGTAATTAGAAAAATAAAATTATTTTGTGTTATAATTTATTTTCTAGTTTGAGTAACTAGAAAGTTAATTTGTGTTTTGATTTTTCTGATTTTTGTAAACAAATATTATGGCTACTGCAACTGAAATTGCAACTGAAAGTGGTACTCCAATTGTTACAACAACTCCGGTCACTATCTAGAACCATGTTCAAGTTCCAATAAATCATGGAGAAAAACTGAAAAAATTTGATGGTACCGAGTTTAAGAGATGACAGCAGAAAATGTTGTTTTATCTTACAACTCTGAATCTTGCCTGGTTTCTCCGTGAAGAGGCTCTAGTACTTAGAGAGAATGAAAGTGATCGGCAAGTTGTTGCCGCTGTAGACGCCTGGAAACATTCTGATTTTCTGTGCAGAAACTACATCCTCAATGGCTTTGACAACATGCTGTATAATGTTTACAGCCCTCTTAAAACAGCAAAAGAATTGTGGGATTCTTTGGAGAAAAAATACAAGACAGAGGATGCCAGCACAAATAAATATGTTGTCGGTAAATTTTTGGACTTCATTATGGTAGACTCCTAAATGGTAATTTCTCAAGTTCAAAATTTTCAATTAGTTTTGCATGATATTCATACTGAGGGTATGTCTCTGAGCGAGTCTTTCCAAGTCTCTGTGTTAGTAGAAAAATTACCACTGGCTTGGAAAGATTTCAAAAATTACTTAAAACATAAACGTAAGGAAATGATCATGGATGAATTGATTATAAGCCTAAGAATTGAGGAAGATAACCGTAAGGCTGAAAAGAGAAATGGTAAAAATGCCATTGAGTCCAAGGCTAATGTGATTGAACAAGTGCACAAACCATATAACAAAAAGAGAAAGTTTACTGGAGATGGTCCTAAACAAGGCGACAACAATGGCAATAAAAAGTTCAAAGGTAAATGCTATAATTGTAGCAAGACGAGACATCGAGCTTCTGATTGCCGCCGCCCTAAGAAAGATCGTAGAAGTACAAGCAAGAAGACTACCAATCAAGCCAATGTGACATAACTTGATTACATCTCTGACGGAGTAAATGACATCAATCTCTCTGCTGTGATGTCTGAAGCTAATTTGGTTAGAAATCCCAAGGAATTGTGGGTTGACACTGGGGCAACTCGATACATTTGCGCGGACAAGAAGATGTTCACTACTTATAATGAGGCTACAAATGGTAAACAACTTTTCATGGGAAATTCTTCTACTTCTACTGTGGCTGGACAAGGAAATGTGATCTTAAAGATGACATCAGGGAAGAAACTTACCCTCAACAACATATTGCATGTACTAGACATCCGGAAGAATTTAGTTTCTGGTTCTTTGTTAAGTAAAAATGGTTTTAGGCTTGTATTTGAGTCTGATAAATTTGTATTAACAAAAAGTGGTATGCATATTGGTAAGGGATATATGAGTGATGGTCGCTTCAAATTAAATGTAATGACGGTTGTACCAAAACTTGCTATTAATAAGAATAACACATCTTTTGCTTATATTCTTGAGTCAAATTTATGGCATGATAGATTAGGACATGTAAATTTTGATGCTTTGCGTAGATTAGTTGGTTTGGATTATATACCAAAGTTTGAAATTGATCCTAATCACAAATGTAAGATTTGTATAGAAGCAAAACTAAATAAGGCACCATTTAAATCGGTTGAAAGAAAAACCGAACCTCTAGAATTAATTCATATTGATGTGTGTGATCTTAAATTTGTTCAAACTAGAGGACGCAAGAAGTATTTCATAACTTTTATCGATGATTGCACAAGATATTGTTATGTATACTTAGTTAGAAGTAAAGATGAACCCTTAGAAATGTTTAAACTCTACAAAATTGAAGTTGAAAATCAACTTGGTAAAACCATTAAAATGGTTAGAAGTGATAGGGTTGGTGAATATGATGCACCATTAAATGAATTTTGTGCACAACATGGCATTATTCACCAAACTATAGCACCCTATTCTCCACAGCAAAATGGAATTGCTGAAAGGAAGAATAGAACCCTTAAAGAAATTATGAATGTCATGTTACTAAGTTCAGGCTTACCGCAGAACTTGTGGAGGGAAGCAATATTGTCTACTAATTATGTTCTTAACAGAATACCCCACAAGAAAACTAACAATACTCCTTATGAATTATGGAAAGGTCGACTGCCTTCCTACAAATACTTAAAAGTGTGGGGGTGTTTGGTAAAAGTTGAAGGTCATGTTCTGAAAAAGACAAAGAAAAGACCAAAAACAGTGGATTGTGTGCTTATTGGTTATGCTCAAAATAGTGGTGCATATCAGTTTCTGACTTATAAATCAGAAATACCTGATATAAATGTGAACACTATTATAGAGTCAAGGAATGCTGTGTTTTTTTAACATGTCTTTCCTTACAAGAAAGGACAAGAATTAAGTTCACAGAAAAGAACTTATGATTGTACACAAAGTCAAGAGACTAATGACAATAAAATATAAGAGACTAGTAATGGTCTCAACTAACAAGATTTAACTGGTGATGAATCAAGACAAAGTAAGAGAGTAAGAACATCAAAATCCTTTGGTCTAGATTTTCAGACATACCTGTTAGAAAATAAATGTCACGACCCCAAACCGCCCCTAGTAGTTTGGTGCCGTGATGGCCAGTAATCCGAGATTACCGATTAATAATGAAATTGAATCCATTATGCAAAATCATACTTGAGAATTGGTGGATCTTCCACCTAGTTCTAAACCTCTTGGATATAAGTGGAAATTCAAGAGAAAAATGAAAGCACATGGTTTAATAGACAAGTATAAAGCATGCCTTGTAATAAAAGGTTACAGACAAAATGAAGATCTGGACTATTTTGACACATATTCTCCTATGACAAGAATAACATGCATCCGCATGCATATTGCCATAGCAGCATTGTATAATTTAGAGATACATCAAATGAATGTTAAGACAACTTTCCTAAACAATGATCTAAATGAAGAGATATATATGAAGCAACCCGAAGGGGTTGTAGTGCCAGGGCAAGAAAGAAAGTTTGTCGGCTTGTAAAATCTCTTTATAGATTAAAACAAACTCCTAAGCAATGGTATGAAAAATTTGATCATGCTATGCTTACTAACGGGTTTAAGATAAACAAATATGACAAATGCATCTATGTTAAAAACACTGACATAGGATATGTCATAGTTTGTCTTTATGTGGATGACATGCTTATCACTGGAAGTAGTCAAAACATGATTAAATCAACTAAGCAAATATTGAACAAAAGATTTGACATGAAAGATATGGGGGTCGCAAATGTAATATTAGGAATAAAAATTACTAAAATATCTGACCGATATGCATTATCTTAATCACATTATATTGAGAAAATTCTTGGTAAATTTATCAAGGATGATATGAATGTAGCTAGAACACCTGTAGACATCAGTCTTTATTTATCGAAAAATAAAGGTGATGCAGTGTCTTAGTTAAAATACTCCCAAATCATTGGAAGCCTAATGTACCTAATGAATTGTACTCGTCCTGATATAGCTTATGCTGTTAGTAAATTGAGTAGGTACACTAGTAACCCCGGAGAAGATTATTGGAAGCCTTATGATCATGGTTTGAACTTTACTCGATATCTTGCAGTACTAGAAGGTTATTGTGATGCCAATTAGATATTGGATACTAATGATTCAAAATCCACTAGTGGATATATCTTTACTCTGGAAGGTACTGTTGTTTCTTGGAAATCCACGAAACAAACGTGCATCGCATGATCCACAATGGAATCTAAGATCATTGCTTTAGACAAAGCAGGAGAAGAAGTAGAATGGCTTTGCCACTTCTTAGAAGACATTCCAATGTGGCCAAAACTTGTGCCAGCTATTTGCATTCATTGTGATAGTCAATCTACAATAGGCAGGGCACAAAATCATATGTATAATGGTAAGTCACGACATATTCGTCGGTCGACATAATACCGGAAGGCAATTGCTCTCAAATGGAATAATCTCAATAGATTATATAAAATCTAAAGAAAATATTGTGGATCTATTAACAAAAGGTTTGACAAAAGAGCAAGTGTATAGTTCATCAAAGGGGATGAGATTAAAGCCTATTACATAAGAGTCATCATAATGGTAACCCTACTTATATGACTGGAGATCCTAAGAACTAAGTTCAAAGGGACAACTAAGTTATGTGTTGCTCACCAGAAATCACCAAGGAATTAAAATTCCTACCCATTCCTATGGTGAGAGTAATATCTGCAACATGTGTTTTATATAGGGGTTTAAGGATAAACGTTGCTTTTAATAATTATTTATATCTTGATTTAGGCATAAAACTCAGACGAGTATAAGAGATACTCACAATAAGAATCGCATATATGAGTGTCGAACTGGGGCCGGTTCTATGAGAATGAAGAGGCTAAATTCTCTAGAAGCACTCACGAACAATCAGGAGCGTTCAAGGCCAAAATGAATACAATGTGAAGAACCACGATGTGTTAGAAGATATTTTGTGTGAAATCTATTGTCTTGGCTTACACAAACGGCTGAACAATTCAAGGCATCACGTCCATTAGTTAGCTAGTATGTCCGATAGGTTATCACTAGAGAAGGTTTAAGGCCGAAAGCTATCTTATCCTGATGTAAGATATTTTCAATTTATACTCTTTTGACAAATTCTACATATTGTTGTATTTCCGTTGTATTTCCGTTGTCATCAAATTCCATTCATGTGGGGGATTGTTAGAAATGGTTTGAAAAAAAAAAAAAAAATTTCCTTAACTATGGTCTAATTTTTAGGTGGGACCCATGCGCCAAAGTTGGCGGGTCTAAGTGGTAACGCATTCCATGCCGCGTTGTGATTCACATAGTATATTTGGTTGCTCAAAACCATTATCGGGTGAATGGGAAATTGAATCCAAAAAGAGCTCCATGGAAATGGTGTTTTTGGTTAAATTTCCTAAATGTTTGGTTGAAGGCTTGTCCTACATTGATTTGGTAAGCAAATTTTGAGTGGGTTTATAAAACTTGAGTTTAGAACTTGGGGTAGGCCCCAAGGGGCACCCAAGTTTTGCAGAGAAAGAAGTTATGGGTAAAGTGGACTAGACCTGTTGAACCCAAAATAAACACACACGCGCACACTGCCACTGTCGTCCGTCCGATCGGTCGGGTGAGTTAGGTTGCGCTTGGGCGCAGGTGCGGGGTGTGAGGTTAGGTTGGGCTTGTCTGGCCCAATACCTATCTTTTTGGGCCAAAAACATTTGAAATTAATTTTATTTTTGAAATAAAATCTATCTAGTGTTTTTCCCACCCAAACAGATGCATATCTGTTTTAGTTTAAACCCAACAGGTCTGTTTGAATTAAACCAGATAGATTCAATATCTGTTTAAAATTCAAACCAAACAGTGCCTTAACTGTTCAATCTGTCCCAAATAGATTCTATACCTATTCAAACTAGTTTTGTATTTGTTTAATTCAAACCGAACAGCCACCACTCCATCTATAAATAGGCAGTCTCTCATTTGGTTTTTTCACTCAATTTTCATCTCAAATTATGCATGCTCGCTCTACATTTTGCTGCATTTAATTTCCTGTGAGCAATAGTGTAAACACAAAGTGTGTTCGTTGTGCGAATAATTTGTAGTGTTGTTATTATTCGCAGTTGATCATTTTATCCTAGGAGATAGACATCCACAATCTGAAAGCACCGTGGAGAAGACGAATCTGTCTTAAGGACACAGTGTTAAACACTGAACTTGATCAAAAATTTGTTCAAGAAATTAATTTGGTAAGTAATTAATTTACTTTCTGTTTTATTTTTAAATACAGTGAAGATTGTTCAACAAAATAAACAGTGATTATTTCAATGGAAACAACATTAGATTCTCTCGATGCATGCCTTGAATCACCTTTGGAGTACTCTTTCCAAACCTCTGCTATGAAAAAACAAGTCTTGTCTTTGTAAAATTGTGGTGAGAAAACAAAGTTGCCTTCGAGGATTATGTGGGTGAGGCATGTGAAAATGAACCAGCACATGAGGAGGCAATTGGTTGTTGATGGTTTTGGTAAACTGAGAGAGAGAAGCCAAAGGAGAGAGGATGGGGCATAGATGCCAAGAATGGTTGATTGTGAAAGAGAGCCGGGGATGAAGCCTGATGGTAGATCTATGGCTCCCTCCATGGTTGGTTTGGGAAGAGAAAATCAGAGAGAGAGAGAGAGAGAGAGAGAGAGAGAGAGAGAGAGAAGTCAAGTGTATGACTATTTGGTTATTAGATGGGATGATATACTAATCTTTGATATATATTGGTAATCTTGGATTAAAATTAGTGTACAGAAATAGTGGTGATAGCTTAAGTTTCGCCATAATACAAAATAAAAAAAGATTACGTTTCTCAAAACGATTTGCCATATTTGGACTCTTTGGTTCAGATTAAGAACCGTGACACAAATTGAGTCCGAACTGTAGCATGAAGCCCGCGGGCGCTGTTACATTCGCCATAATACAAAATAAAAAAAGATTACAAAATACTAAATTTCATAAATTTAATCCCAAATTACATCTAGAAACTTTAATTTGTTATTCAAATTTATTTCATACTTATGCCTCTTTTGACAAACAATAAAAAGTCAACTTATTAATATATTGATTTATTTAAATCCTATTACATCTTTACTTTTTTACACTTTTTTTTTTCACTACAAGAAATTACACATTTGCCGATCACTTTTGCTGACTAAAAAAATTTTGGCCGCAAAAAAATGACATTTTCCGACCAAAAAAAAAAAATCGTAGCTAAAAGTTGATACTATTACCGACTAAAGTAATTTTGTTGCAAAAAAATGATTTTTTGCGACCAATTTAAACTATTTGTCGCTAAAAATATAGGCAGAAGGCAAAAAATTATTTTTAATCTTTGGCGACCAAAAGTTTGGTCGCCAAAAATTTATTTTCAGCGACTAAAAACTATTTTAATCGCAGTATAGTTAGTTTTGGCTACTAAAATTATTTAGTCACGAAATGAAAAACAGAAAATTATTTTTAATCTTTGGCGACCAAACTTTTGGTCACCAAAAATTTATTTGCAATGACTAAAAAATATTCGCTGTGTAGTTAGTTTTGGCTACTAAAATTATTTAGTCGCCGAATGAAAAACAAAAATTTACTTTTTATCTTTGGCGACCAAAAGTTTGGTCACCAAAAATTTATTTTTAGCGACTAAAAAATATTTTAGTCATTGTATATAGTTAATTTTAGCTACTAAAATTATTTAGTCGCCAAATAAAAAACAAACATTTATTTTTTATCTTTGGCGACCAAAAGTTTGGTCACCAAAAATTATTTTTAGCGACTAAAAAATGTTTAGTTGCCAAATAACTAAAATATTTGGAGGGAACTTTTTAAATTTTGAAAAGATTTATAAAATTACTTCAAGACCAAAATATTTAGTCGTGAATGGTGTAAAATGACCAATATATATTTTGCACATACATATATGTATTCGCACATGTAGATACACACCATCTCTCTCTCTCTCTCTCTCTCGCTCTCTCTCACTCTCTGTTGGGAGAGCAACACACAAAGTATCATTTTTTCTTTAATAAACCACACTTACTGGAGTAGAGTCACACAAATCCAAACCACGCTCAAACCACTTCCTTCACCACCGTCGGAGTATCGGCAACACACTACAAGAAGTTGCACTTTTGGCGACTAATTTTAGCAACGATGCCAATTTTTCATAGGCAAAAGTATATTTTTGGCGACACAGTGATCAATTTTGTCGGTAAAAGTAAATCTTTAACGACGCAATATACTACCGTCACTAAAAAAATATAACAGTCACCCAGTGCCAAAACTATTAGTTGGTGCCAAAATTTCAAACTTTTAGCGACAAGGGTCATTTTTTGGCAACACAATAAGCATTGCTATTAGTTTGTTTACTTTTGGCGATAATAAGTTAATGTGGGTAAAGAGTTAAATATTTAGCGACGACAAAATTATACGTCGGCAAAAGTTTTGTCAGTAAACACAAGATGGTTTCATGACTTGCGTTGTAACGGCCCAAATTTCTAGCCCAAATGATAAGACAACAATCATGACTCTTTCAAGGAAAATCGAATATAAATCTCCAAACTTATATTACATGATACAATAGTTCTTTATGCAACAATACATTAATCCAACAACAAGTAAATAAACAAATAAATACCCCCAAGGGTTTACAAGTTTCCAAGGCTTGAGCTTGGTTATACAAAGCGGTTATTCAAACCCATACAAACACAGCCCTTGGCTTACACACAGAATCACAGCAAAATGACAACATTGTACTCCCAACACACATACTTCCATGCCCCTAGTTGGGTGAGATCACCACATCTTTTCCTGCACAAAAATCTCGTAGGGTGAGCATAAAGCCCAGTAGGAAATTCTTAACAAACTATATACATTTTATACAAGTCTCAAGAGATGAAATGCACATGCCATGCCATGCCCTTTTAGAAGATAAATCACATTTTCATCTTTTGAAAACCATCAGGCTCAATGATATCATGCAATTTCAATTGTTCAAAACTTAACAATTTATTTCAAGGGCGGTAAATACGACTTTGGTAATCCATAGGTTGGTGTCTGCAAGTAGACTATACAAGTACTACCAAATTGTCATTTTTACCAGTATTAACCGGAAAGCTCGACACCCATCCACGCGAGTTTTCGGTCTTTCACCCGGGACTCTCAGGCCAACTTATTCAATATCATATACACCACCTATCAAGACTTACCAATGTATTTACCCCAAAACCATTCCATGAAAACTTGTTTCTCAATTATCTTTTCTCAATGCAAGTTTTCAAATCAACTTTCAAAGTTTAATGTAATCAAATGAATTGATATGCTAATTTCACAAGATGAATATAAATACTTTTATTCCAATTTATCATCCAAAGAATAACACAATTCCCTCTTCTCAAGTATCCTCGACAATTAGTTATTTCAAGACTATTTCAACGTTTTGAACAATAATTTTCAAAATGAACAACAATTCTGATATTCCCTGAAATTCATCATTTATATAAATATAAATAAGAAATTTTCCAAACATGCATTTATTTTGACACACAAAATAAATATAACAATATCATTCATGGATTTTCAGTCTCCTTTAAAAAAATTCCCAAATTCTAGGTTTTCTCACCAAAACTATACAACTCAAATCTTTTGAAAGAAAACTTTCCAAAATCATCTTTTCTTCAATCAACAAAGATCAAAACCCATAAGATCATTTTAAAAGAACAAGAGACAAACCCACTTTCAAAATCGCTCAACTTCTTGAATCAACAATCAATTTTCAAAGTTATCGAAAGATGATTTCGAAAATCATATAGATCTTGCAAATATATATATATATATATATAACTCTAAGAAAATCCCTACCTCAAGTTTTGAAGAAGAAATGACATAAAACCTCCAAAATCAACGGTATCGAAACTCAATCTTCACCGCACACAATGAAGCCTTCGAGAGGTTAACCAACTTTGATGAAGAACTTATGGCAGAACTCTAATGGATCTTGAGGAATCAAGGTTTTGATCCAATTTGACGTAGGGAAATGTAGAAAGAAAGGAGAGGAAATGGTTTTTAGAAAGAGATATACAGAAGTGATATAAAATATCAAATTCACAAACTGATATAACATGGTCCGCTCGAGCGTGGAAAGCCCCGCTCGAGCGTCAAATACACTTTCCCAGTACTTTTGCAGACAAGTCAAACTTCTGGAACCAAAAATTCTCCGCTCGAGGGCGTAAACGACCGATCGAGCGGACAAGCAACTTCTAATGCATTTTACATTTTTGCTTCCGGGGCGCTGTCCCTCAACCCCGCCAGGGCGCTGCCCTAGGACCTGCCAAGGGGCGCTGCCCCTTGGACCCTCGCGAGCTGACCAAGTAGCTCGATCCTCGCCAGGGCGCTACCCTTGGACTCGCCAAGTGGCGCTACCCCCTAGACCCCCGCGAGCTGACCGGGCAGCTCGATCCCCGCCAGGGCGCTACCCTTGGACTCGCCAAGGGGCGCTGCCCCCCGGACCCCCACGAGCTGACCGGGCAGCTCGATCCCCGACATACTCAGCGAAGTGGCAAAACTGGGATCGCTACAACCTTCCCCCCTTAAAGAATTTCGTCCCCGAAATTTCAAATCAAACTACCCAAACAAAGGGTTTCTAGCGATCAAAACCACACTATTTCATTTTCAAATCACAATACTAACTCTCAACCAAATTCCACCATTTCCACCATGGTTATCTCATTAACAACAACCTCTCAAATACGCATAAACATGAAATTTTCCAAAAATTAATGGTAACTCTAAACAACCTTATGCTTAAAACAACAACGCACATATCAACATGTGATTAACAACTTTAAATATGTTTCCCTCAACACTAGGGAATATTACAAAGAAAAGCAACTTAAGCATTTTCAAATAAATCCGGATATTTGGAGCGGACTTCCGCCTCCAGTTCCCACGTCACTTCTTCAACCCCATGGTGTCTCCATAACACCTTTACCAATGGTATAGTTTTGCCCCGTAGCACTTGCTCCCGGATATCTAATATTTGAACCGGTCGTTCTTCGTAAGAGGCATCCTTATCTACCTCTAAGTTAGCCCAATCAAGCACATGAGAAGGGTCACGTTCATACTTCCTAAGCATAGCTACATGAAATACGTTGTGAACTTCCGAAAGTTGTGGCAGTAAAGCTAACCGGTATGTCACTTCCCCAATTCGCTCTAAGATCTCAAAGGCCCAATCAACCTTGGAGATAATTAATCACTCTTACCAAATCTCATCAAACCCCGCCTTGGTGAGCGTTTTTATTAAAACTTTATAAAAGAGTTTGGATTCTCTCAAATTGTCCATCTAAATGTGTTTAAAACATACAGTTACTGATATTCGATTTTCTTGATTTTTTTTCTTCAATATTCTAGTTAATAAATTATAAAAAGTGAATGGTTTGCATCGCCAAAATCGGTTTCAAAATGAGCCCACAAAATCCAAAATTGACATAACCAAATTAAGCGAATTGAAACTTTTTCCAAAGTTGAGGTGGTGGCCATGTTTGGTTCGATTGCTTAAGCTTGATTCAAATTTATTTTTTAAAGACTAAAAATTAGTTTCGTCAAAAATTTAAAAAAAATCAAAATTATCATACTAGTCAATTTTGTATAATTTTACGAAGAATATGATTAGCTTATTTGGTTTGGATTTTTAGTATGCAATTTTTAGAAAATTAAAATTTTTGTTTTCTATGTTTTTTGTTTTCACTAAATTTTTTTAATATTTTAAGCTTATTTTTAATTTTTAAATACACCAAATATAAATACACTTTAAAAGTATAATATTTGTGAAAAAAATCTTTAAAAAATTCAGTAAATACTAAATATATATATATGAGAATTTAGTATATTTTTTAAAAAAAATTGGACAAATATTTTACTTTTTAGATACATCTAAAAAAATTACTTAAAATTTGAAAAATACGCTAAAAATAAAAAAAAATCTGAAAAATAAAAAACTTAATTTCAAAAAATTGAACCCAAAAAATTAAAACTAAGCAATTTTTAAAATTTAAAAATACATTTTTAAAAAGAAAAACAACCAAGACCTCAATTTTTTACCTCCCTCCCAAATTTCCCAATGTTCGAATTTTCCTCACCTTCCTTAGTTCTCCCCACCTTCGCGCAACTCATCTCCTCTCTTCCACCGTCACCACGGCCGATGAGCATGGCTTCTCGTCATCACCGACCTCACCATAATAATTGGTGTGTATATCCTTCTTTTTCTCTCTCTCAGTAAACCCTAACATTTATATATATATATATATATATATTCCCTTTTCCTTATATTTGCCCTAGCCCCTTCACAAACACTAATCGGTCTCTTCGCTCTCTCTATCTCTCTCTCACAGTAATACAACTAGTATGCATCTTGAAGGTACTCTCTTCGATTTCTTCTTTCGAATTTTAGCCCCTGTTCTCTAATCAATTTCTGGCTTTTTTTTTTTTTGAATTTTTCTCTGTACCAGTTTTTATCGATTGCTCCAATCTCTTCCTTCTTTGTTTTTTCAAAATTCATGTTCAATTTGATGTGTTGTTAAATTACATATTTTTTTATGTTTAGCTCTTTTTTTCGTTGGATTTCGCAAGGGTTCGAGTCTAGATCTATAGTGATTGTGCTCTGAGAGTAAGTTGATTAATCACTTTTCTATAGCGTTGATTTGCTGTTTTTTTTTTTTCCCCCTTTATGTTGTAGTTCATTTTTTTTGGTTGCTAAGAAAAGGAAATAAGAAAACTCAATGAGATTTTTTATTTTCTGTACTTTTTCACTAGAAAAGTCAGCTCAATTACGTCTCCTAGGATTAATTGAGTCGAGTGATATTCCTGTTGATTTGATTCCAGAAAATTTAAACTGAAAGGTTTTTCCCTAATTTTCTCATCAACCAAACAATGAAGTCTGGGCCTTTCTAAGCTCAGACACAAATTTAATCATGTCTTGTTCATTGATTCAATAAAACCTGCTAAATTGCTATCTTTAATGATGAATTCTTTGGTTAATGATCTAAATTTTCTGTCAACTTTGCATACACTGTTATTTTTATTTATTTACTTTTTGTTTGTGCGGTTATTTGGCCTTTCATTTTGGAAGAAATCATGGCATTGGTGGTAAGGTTGAAAAATCAGAAGGTTTTTCTCCAAATAGCTTCGATCGAGTTCTTCTTGATGCTCCTTGTTCTGCTCTGGGTTTGAGACCTCGACTATTTGTTGGAGATGTAGGATATTTTCCTGGATTTCATTTTATTTTTGTATATTATTATTATTTTTTCTTACAGTTATGTATTTCTTCTTGATGCTCCTTGTTCTATGTTTTTTATCTCGGTGGTTGGCTTCTTATCTGTTGCTGGTTTTTCACTCTCCCCAATTTAGTAGGTGGTCATTGACCGTTGGACTGTTTTGATAATTTCATATTTTTGGACATAGGTTGTAGTACGGGTACATGGACCGTTCTTGATTACTTATGATTTTTTTACTGGTTTTTGTACACGGTCTATATTAGCTGTTGAATATTCTAGCTAGTCAAAGATTTTAGTTCTGTTCTGGAATTAGATAAAGTTAGTAGAGCCCAATAGGAGTTTCTTTTTCTAAGCCCATGACAAGCTTTTTCAACTTTTTGTGATGTATTAGCCTTTACCTGTTGTGCTTAATTTCAAAAGAACTCGAAGTGGATGCTAGATTTTTCTTCTTTATCTACTTTTCTTTCTCATCTTCTTCTTTTGAGTTACCATCCATAAGAGGCTCCGGTGTATAGAGAATACCATCCATAAGAGACTCCAGTGTATAGAGAAGACCTTATTGTTTAAGAAATTCAAGGTCAATAAGCAGCCCCTAAATTATGCCAAAACTATGCTCTAACAAGCAAATGACCCTTTTTTGTACTGTCCAGACTTTGAATTCAACCCCAAAAGCCATGAAATAGTTGCTGTCTAGAATTTTAGTAATTAATTCTTTGCAAATCTTGCAACTTATGACCTTTTAAATCAAGCCAATTCCAACCCCCTGCATCTATAAACCTTACACTTCAAGGGCTGTAGTTATGTGTACTTTTGCACTGAGCTTAGGAAGATCTCATAGATTGATTTTGTTAGACAGAAAAGTATGGAGATGAAGTATTTTGATAGTATAATATCTACCAAGAGTCCACTTTCTGCTCAAGTTCAATCTTAATGATTGTAAATACTTTTTTCTACCATACACCTAGAATTTCATTATTTACTTTTTATATTTTTTTTTTCCGTACAAGATGCGCCTCACTTCGGTGAAGCCTGCGCCTTGCCTTGCGCCTTGAGCCTAGGCCCCAGGAGACCTTGGCACCTTGGTGCCTTGGTGCGCCTATCGCCTTTAATAACATTGGTTTGGTGCTTTTAGCTTGACTCTAAAACAGAGCCAGAAAGGTTTAAGGCCTTAAGCATTGTAAAGCATAACACCTTAAGCTTGAAAATAGGCGTTTTAAGGACATAATTGTGAAATAGCCATGGAAATACTTGAGAATCATCATCATCATCATCATCTTCTTCTTCTTCTTCTTCTTCTTCTTCTTCTTCTTCTTCTTCTTCTTCTTCTTCTTTTATTATTATTATTTAGTTGGGAGAGGCTTCTAATGATAAACCACATGACTTCAACCAACAATGAATTATGATAGCTATGAGATCTGAGGGCTTTTACAAGTGTTTTTGAAGTGGTGGATTTTGCTGGGCAAGCTAGCAAAGGGATTGAGTTACTGATATGATATTGATGTTGATCTTACAATTTTTTTTAAACAAGTATTCTGTTTTCTAAAATATATTTTAGATTTTAAGATCATTGATGGTGCCCAATGATGGAATTCATTCTCTTGAGATGTTGCTTAGATTTTGTTAACAAGCCTTCTTCATCATCTTTGTCATTTTCATCATAATCAATGTGGTAGTGGGGGTTATTGTATTATCATTATTATTATTATAATTGGTGTGGTGTTGTGTTGTGTTGTGTGCTGTGGTTGTGGTGTTGAAGGGTGTCAATAAAAATCATAAGAATTCAAGATTGATGAATTATGATAGCTATGATATCTGAGGGCATGTTCTACACTAATAATGTGAAGCTTATAACCTGATTTTCTTGGAGGTTGGTGACTTGATATGCAATTGTGGTTTTACTAACCTTCTATTCTTAGCTTGATGAAGAAAAGAAAAACCATTTTTTATGTCATAATTCAATGAAATCAAATTCTTTTTTTGGTGTTCTCAGGGTTTTTTTCATCAATATCTTGAAGCACCCCAACCATCTTTTATTTTGTATTATCATTTTACTTATTTACATATTGTTTCTGTTTTGGTGGTTCATGCAAATTTGTTGAAGGAAAGTGTTACTACACGCAACCACTAAAAAGGATACATATAGTATGCACTCAAAATTTCAGTCACAATTGTTCATGGGTTGCCCAATGAAGCAGTTTAAAGGTATCTATCCATCACTGGTCTTTATGAATGGTTTTCACTTTTGTGGGTAACCCTTTCTTTTCTTTTTTTCCTTTTTATAATTCACATCTGTTTGATGGTGTGCAAAGGCTTTTGATGAATTCCATCTTCAAAGCATTGACTAGTCACTCAAGAGTAATTATATCCATGGCTTTCCTTAGTCACTTTGTTTCTATGGTGCCCCCAACTATTTGGACTTACTCATGCTGCACCCAGTTTGAACTCTTGCTAAACAATAAAGCGAATTCTAGTCTTCTAGTCAGATCATGCGCGTAGGGAACACAATTTGTTGTATCACTATACTTGGTTCTCTTGTTTTATATGTGGTTGCATTGTCAACAAAGGTGTGTGGATATTGCAGTGTCGTGTAGACATATTTCTTAGTGTTAGTATAATGGTTATGTGCTGGCTGTTCAGTATCGACTTAGATAAATCACAAATACTGAATCATAATTTATTGTCACTTGGTTGTCAGAGTAGTTTATTTTCTGCAATTTTCATTTGAAATGCAGCATAGAAAGCTAAGTCTATCTAAATTGCATTCGATAACTTTTCTTGTATTCATTCTTGATTTGAGGATGCTTCATTGTAACGCCCCAAATTTCTAGCCCAAATAATAATACAACAATCATGGCTCTCTTAAAGGAAAATCAAATATAAATTCTCATACTTGCATTACATAATAATAATAGTTCCTCATGCGATATTACATTGATTCAACAACAAGTAAATAACCAAATAAGCACCCCCAAGGGTTTACAATTTTCTAAGGCTTAAGCCCGGTGCACAAAATGGTTATTCAAACCCACACATATGTAGCCCTTGGCTTACAAATAGGATCACAACAAATGAGAACTTTAGTGCTCTTAACACACACATTTCTACACTCTCAATTAGGCGGATTCACTACGTCTTTTCCTGCACAAAAATCCGGTAGGGTGAGCATATAGCCCAGTAGGAAATCCTTAACAAAGTATATATATTTTATACAAGTCTCAAGAGATGAATGCACATGTCATGCCATGCCTTTTTGAAAATAAAACACATATTCATCTTTTGAAAACCATCATGCTCAATGATGTTATACAACTTCAACTGTTCAAAATTTATCAATTTAATTAAAGGGGGCAGTAAATACAACTCTGGTAATCCCTAAGTCGGTGTCTGCAAGTAGACTATACGAGTACTACAATTGTCATTTTTACTAGTATTAACCGGAAAGGTCGACACCTATCCGCGCGACTTTCTGGTCTTTCGCCAAGGACACTCAGGCCAACTTAAACAATTTTATCCACACCACCTATCAAGACTTACCACCGTATTTACCCCAAAATCGTTTCATGAAAACTCATTTCCTAACATTCTTTTCTCAATGTAAATTTCCAAAGCTTAACATAGTCCAATGAATTGAAATGTCAATGTATGCTTAATAATGCAAGGCAACATTACTTCCATATTCAATTGTTCCACACAATATATCATTGTGATCAAAATTGCCAATCCTCTTTTCAACACAATTTCACAAGATAAATATATATATATATATATACTTTTATATTCAATTCATTCAAGAGAATAACATAATTCCCACATTTCGAGTAATCTCAACAATTTAGTCAATTCAAGACTAAATCAATATTTTGACAATAATCTTCAAAATAAACAACATTTCTCATTTTTTTTCCACAAAATTCGTCATTTATATATAAATAAACAATTTTCAAAACATCCATTTATTTTGGTACACAAAATAAATATGACAACATCTTCTAAGGATTTTCAACATCTTTCAAAGAAAAGACTCAATTTCTAGGTTTTCTCACCAAAACCATTCATCTCCAAGATATTTAGAAGAATCTCTCCAAAATCATCTTTCTTCAATCAATATGGTTCAAAACCTTAAATTTCTATTTTAAAAGGAAAAGAAATTAAACCCACTTTCAAAATCACTCATCTTCTTGAAATCAACGATCAATTTCTCAAAACTAATCAAAGGAAGATTTCGAAAATCATCTAGATCTTGCAAAAACATATATATAACTCTAAGAAAATCCCTACCTCAAGTTTTAAAGAAGAAATGAGATGAAACCCACAAAATCAATGGTGTTGAAACTCGATCTTCACCACACACAACGAAGCCCTCGAGATAATAACCAACTTTGGTGAAGAACTTAGGTCTAAATCCCAATGGATTTGGAAAAATCAAAAAGAGAAGATGACTTCTAGAGAGAGAAGCTCCCGATCTGGAATTCTGGAGAGTTTTAGAGAGAGAGAGAGGACTAAAAAAGTGATATGAAATATCAGATTCATGAACCGATAAAACATGAAAGAAGGATCGAAACCAGGATCGCTACATTCATGTTGCAACAATTTGTCATTTTGTTCTTAAAAAATAACTTTTATATTTAAAAAATGTCAAAATATATATATATATATATATATATTCAAATAACAAGTGGAAATTGCAAAAAAAAAAAAGTATTGTTCTGATCAATCGGCCGAACGACTGGCCGAACGTCCGAGAGGATATTCGAGTAGACGATCGGGTAGACCAAAAAATTCAAAAGCTCTCTAGTTTACCAAACATTTTCAACAGCTCGACCCCCGCCAGGGCGCTGCCCTTGGACCCGCCAAGGGGCACTGCCCTCTAGACCCCCGTGAGCTGACCGGGTCGACCGGCCTAGTCGAAGTGAGGAAACATGAAAGAAGGATCGAAACCGGGACCGCTATAACCTTCTCTCCTTAAACAATTTCGTTCCCGAAATTTCAAATCAAACTATCCAAACAAAGGGGTTTCTAGCGATCAAAGCCACGCTATTTCATTTTCAAATCACAATACTAACTCTCAACCAAATTCCAATATTTCCACCATGGTTATCTCATTAACAACAACCTCCCAATATGCATAAACATGAAATTTCCCAAAAAGTAATGGCAACTCTAAACAACTTTATGCTTAAAACAACAGCGCACATATCAACATATGGTTAACAACTTTAAATACGTTTTCCCTCGACACTAGGGAATATTACAAAGAAAAGCAACTTAAGCATTTTCAAATAAATCCGGATATTTGGAGCGGATTTTCGCCTCCCGTTCTCACGTCGCTTCATGGTGTCTCCACGGCACCTTTACCAACGGTATAGTTTTGTCCCGTAGCACTTGCTCCCGGGTATCTAATATTTGAACCGGTCGTTCTTCGTAAGAGGCATCCTCATCTATCTCCAAGTCAACCCAATTAAGAACATGAGAAGGGTTGCGTTCATACTTCCTAAGCATAGACACATGAAATACGTTGTGAACTCCCGAAAGTTGTGCCGGTAAAGCTAACTGGTATGTCACTTCTCCAATTCGCTCTAAGATCTCAAAAGGCCCAATGAACCTTGGAGATAATTTACCACTCTTATCAAATCTCATCAAATCCCGCATTGGTGAGATCTTTAGAAACACATAGTCACCATCTTCAAAAGATAAAGGTCGTCTCCTCTTATCGGCATAACTCTTTTGTCGGCTTTAGGCCGTAGCTAACCTCTTCTGAATGAGAACTACTTTCTCGGTTGTCTCTCTAACAATTTCTAGACCCAGTAACGGTGCATCACCCACTTCGGCCCAACAAATCGATGATCTACAAGGTCGGCCATATAAGGCCTCAAATGGTGCCATCCCAATACTAGCTTGGTAACTATTGTTATAAGCAAACTTAGTCAATGTAAAGTGCCTTTCCTAAGGCCCCTTAAAATCAAGGACACAAGTTCTAAGCATGTCCTTCAAAATCTGAATGGTACGTTCCGACTGTCCATCGATTTGAGGATGATAAGCGGTGCTAAGAGTCAACTTAGTTCCCAACGCCTCTTGAAGGCTTTGCCATAACCGGACAGTAAAACAAGGATTCCAATCTGACACAATAGTCATAGGGACTCCATGAAGTCGAACTATCTCTCTAATGTACAACTTTGCCAAGCGTTCAACTAAGTTACTGGTGCACATCAGAATGAAATGGGTAGACTTAGTCAACCTATCAACAATTACCCAAACGGCGTCATTGCCTCGTTGTGTTCTAGGAAGCCCAACTACAAAATCCATGGTAACACGCTCCCATTTCCACTCGGCTATTGGTAAGGGTTGTAACAAACCCGCTGGTCTTTGGTGTTCAGCCTTCACTTGTTGACAAGTAAGGCACTACGATACAAATAAAGCGACATCCCATTTCATACCCCTCCACCAAAACTGACGACTAAGATCATGATACATTTTAGTGCCTCTTGGGTGTACCGCAAGGCGTGAATGATGAAACTCCTGAAGTACTTTGTCTCTTCAAGATTCTGGTACAAACAAACAGCCTAGGTTACGTATACTCAGATCTAAGTGAACGTTCAAACCTTTCTCTTCCTTCCCATTGGAAATCTTAACACGGATTGATTCCACATCACGGTCTCCTCGTTGTGCCTCTATGACCTTACTAACCAAGGTAGGTTGAGCATTCAAAGTAAACAAGGTAGCACTCTCCAAGTGCAAATCAAACTTGCCAATAACATCTAGCATATCCCATTCCCGAATGGCCACACTTGCCAAACTACTCACAGATTTTCGACTCAAAGCATCGGCCACCACATTGGCCTTCCCTGAATGATAGTGTAACTCAAAGTCATAATCCTCCACAAATTCCATCCACCTCCGTTGTCGTAAATTCAAGTCTTTTTGAGAAAACAAATACTTTAGACTGTTATGATCGGAGAAGACTTCAAACTTCTCACCGTACAAGTAATGCTTCCAAATTTTCAAAGCAAAAATCATCGCTGCTAATTCTAGATCATGGGTGGGGTAATTTTTCTCATGAGTTTTCAATTGTCGTGAATCGTAGGCCACAACTTTTCCCTCATGCATCAAGACACAACCAAGTCCATCCCTGGACGCATCACAATAGACAATGTAATTCAAACCCCTTTCTGAAATTATCAAGATTGGTGCGGTGGTCAATCTAATCTTAAGTTCTTGGAATGACTTTTCACAAGCCTCACTCCACACAAATTTGATACCCTTTTCTAGTCAACCTAGTCAAAGGTGCAGCCAGTCTAGAGAAGTCCCTAACAAAACGTCGATAATACCCTGCTAACCCCAAGAAACTCCGGATCTTAAAAACATTTTTGGGTTGTTCCCAATCTTGTACGCATCTATCTTTGAGGAGTCTACTGTTACTTCCTCTCTTGACACTACGTACCCCAAAAATTTTACCTCGATTAACCAAAACTCGCATTTCTCAAACTTGGCATACAAACGGTGTTTCTCTAGCAATTCAAGCACTACCCGTAAGTGAGCCTCATGTTTTTCCTTTGAGGTTGAATAAACTAAGATGTCGTCTACAAGGACGACCATAAAACGGTCCAAGTATTCCCAAAAAATTATGTTCATCAAATCCATAAAGAAATCCGATGCATTGGTCAACCCAAAAGGCATTACAAGGAATTCATAGTGGCCATAACGAGTATGAAAGGCCGTCTTCTGAATGTCCTCCTCCCGGACTCTCAATTGATGGTACCTCGACCTCAAATCTATTTTTAAGAAGCAACGAGACCCTCTAAGTTGGTCAAACAAATCATCTATTCTGGGTAGAGGATACTTGTTCTTAATTGTGACTCTATTCAACTTGCGGTAATCAATACACAACTGCAATGACCCATCATTCTTCTTCACAAAGAGAGCTGGCGCTCTTCAAGGTGATGTACTAGAGCGAATGAAGCTCTTGTCTAAAAGTACTCATGCAATTCGGTGGGTGTAAATCTATACAGTGACATAGAAATCGGTGTCGTGCCAGGCATTAATTCAATGGAGAACTCGATCTCTCGGTGAGGTGGTAAACTAGTAAGATCTTTTGGAAAGACATCCGGGTATTCACAAACTACCCTTGGCAACTCAACACGAGCCCTGTCACTCTCGCTATCCAAGAGAGTTGCAAGAAGGCCACTAAGCTTGCTCCTACTACGAGGGTCAACAACTGGCGACAAGGCTCTATTAACTCGGTTTCCCCGAAAATACAAACGATCACCGCCCGAAGTGCACACTGTAACTCTCTAACAGTAACAATCAATCACAACTTGATAAGAACACAACCAGTCCATGCCTAAAATGACATCAAAACTTGACATATCGAGCAACACAAAAGCAAACAGAAATCGACGCCCGGCAACTTCTATTTCAGTATCATGACAACCCTGGTCTAAATCAACTGTACCTCCAACAGGTGACTCTAGTTAGTGCTACCTCTAACCCCAATACAAAAGCCAATGCAGTATATATAAATGAATGAGACGCACTCGTGTCTATCAATACATTAGCCAAAGAATTACACACAACAAAAATACCTCTCACAACTAAGGATTTTGGCAACTGCTTTGGCACGGTAACAGCATACACGCGCCCTTATGGCCCCTGATTAACTTGCCCCCCTCTCAGAGCATAGGCCTGATGTACCGACTGAACCGAAGTGACTCCCTGATTAGCTCATGAAGCCTGAGCTAAATGAGCCTGCTGGTTGCTCTAAGTCTGCTTCGATCCTGATGCGCCTCCCAACTGAGGACAAGTTCTCTTCATATGCCCCGACTGACCACACTGATAACAACTAAATCCCTGGCCTCCATTCTGAGATAGAGATTGACTCTGAGATCGGTTAGGTGGTGGTGGTGGCAATATCAACTGTCCTTCACCCTTCTGTGGACACGAAAAGGCTTTGTGGCCTGGCTGGTCACACTTGAAACACGTGAAACCACTAGATGTACTTTTTCCCGGAATCGCACTAGGCAAAGGAAAAGTGGATTTTGACTGTTGTGGTTGTGCCTAGAATGAAAAAGTATCCCTGCTCTTCTTATTTTGCCTATAGTCTCCTTGAGACTCTTGGCCCCTAGGCCTCGAACTCTAAAGTCTCTCCTCCTCGGCTTGTACGGAAATCTCAACGTATGCCGCCGGCTTTACAAGACAGTCATAGTTCCGAATCATGTTCCCAACAATCTTAAAGAAAATTTTGGTTTTCAACTTTTTCTTGAATTCAATGCAACGGCGCTCTTCTGTTGCCACCAACTCCGATGCAAACCGGGGATAAACTAGAGAAAGCCGCCTCAAACTTGGCCACAGACATATTGAGTTGCTTGAGGTCCTGAAATTCTTGCCTCAACCTCTCCCTCTAGCAACGGGAGGTAAATACTTATCTTGGAAAACAACCACAAAGGCTTCCCATGATGGCTCCACCCTACCCTTGGCAGACTTCCACCAGTAACTCGTATCCCCTTTGAGGTAGTAACTAGCTAGAGTCACCCTCAACTCACTATCATCTATATGAAGCATCTCGAACGTCTTCACAGTTTGTTCGAGCCACTCATCCGCTTTCTTGGGCTCGGGACCACTATGGAATTCATCTGGTTTGGGCCGTAAAAACTCTCTGGTAAGGAAACTCGTCCTTGACTCCACGGTGTTCTCTCGGGCTTGATTCTCCGCCCTCTACAAGTTCATAGACTCCCTCAAAGCCCCCGCCATTTCTCGGACTAGAGCCCCCATTGCGGTTTGACCCGCTTGTCCCACTTGCACAGCCAGATTAGCTTGGCCTGCTTGCTCAACCATATTAGCTTGGTTGAACCCTTCTTCTTGCACCGGAACCCTATGGACCGATACCTCATGCACACCTCGGCGAGCCCTACCACGCCTCCCACCTCTACCACTACGGACTTGACCCCTTCCTGACATCCTAATAAAGGATACAAGAGAAATAATTTAGCACATTAACTCATATGTGCTCGTAATTTAACTCACACGTTCGACTACAACAATTCTATATATTTCTCTACCATATATCAATTTCCTCCACATAAGCACTTAGTCATGTAAACACATACGGATTATACTCTTATGATGAGATTTGTATGAAAAATCAAGAATTCTTAGTAGAATGAGTATTGATCCAATACTATTCTAATAAGACCTCAAAGAATTTAACAGGCGCAAATAACGTCCCAAAAGTCCAATCCCATACCCATTTAGTCACATAAGCATGTTATCACATAGTCACAAAATGCATAACACTTCCTAAGCATGCTAAATGAACCCATTGTGGTTAAACAACCACTTCCCACAAGCTCCAAGTATTCAAACCCGATAGCTCTGATACCAAGTTGTAACGCCCCAAATTTCTAGCCCAAATGATAATACAACAATCGTGGCTCTCTTAAAGGAAAACTAAATATAAATTTTCATACTTGCATTACATAATAATAATAGTTCCTCATGCGATATTACATTGATTCAACAACAAGTAAATAACCAAATTAGCACCCCCAAGGGTTTACAATCTTCTAAGACTTAAGCTCGGTACACAAAATGGTTATTCAAACCCACACATACGTAGCCCTTGGCTTACAAATAGGATCACAGCAAATGAGAACTTTAGTGCTCTCAACACACACATTTCTACGCCCTCAATTAGGCGGATTCACCACGTCTTTTCCTGCACAAAAATTCGATAGGGTGAGCATAAAGCCCAGTAGGAAATCCTTAACAAAGTATATATATTTTATACAAGTCTCAAGAAATGAATGCACATGCCATGCCATGCCTTTTTGAAAATAAAACGCATCTTCATCTTTTGAAAACCATCATGCTCAATGATGTTATGCAACTTCAACTGTTCAAAAGTTATTGATTTAATTAAAGGGGGCGGTAAATACAACTCTGGTAATCCCTAGGTCGGTGTCTGCAAGTAGACTATACGAGTACTACCAATTGTCATTTTTACCGGTATTAACCGGAAGGTTCAACACCTATCCGCGTGACTTTCTGGTCTTTCGCCAAGGACACTCAGGCCAACTTAAACAATTTCATCCACACCACCTATCAAGACTTACCACCGTATTTACCCCAAAACTATTTCATGAAAACCCATTTCCCAACATTCTTTTCTCAATGCAAATTTCCAAAGCTTAACATAGTCCAATGAATTGAAATGCCAATGTATGCTTACTAATGCAATGCAACATTACTTCCATATTCAATTGTTCCACACAATATACCATTGTGATCAAAATTGCCAATCCTCTTTTCAACAAAATTCCACAAGATGAATATATATATATACTTTTATATCCAATTTATTCAAGAGAATAACGTAATTTCCACATTTCGAGCAATCTCAACAATTTAGTCAATTTAAGACTAAATCAATATTTTGACAACAATCTCTAAAATAACAACATTTCTCTTTTTTTTTTCACAAAATTCGTCATTCATATATAAATAAATTTTTTTTCAAAACATTCATTTATTTTGGTACACAATAAATATGACAACATCTTCCAAGGATTTTCAACATTTTTCAAAGAAAAGACCCAATTTCTTGGTTTTCTCACCAAAACAATTCATCTCCAAGATATTTAGAAGAATCTACTCAAAATCATCTTTCTTCAATTATAGCGATCCCGGTATTCCCTGTTGTTATTGAACTGTGATCCGGACTTGGTTCCGTAGATTCGTTGTTGTCTTATCCTCATTTATATCCCTTACTCTTTGTTTTAGAGTTTTGGGTTGTGTTGGGCAAGTTGGAAATTAGTTGGTTGTGTTTTAAAGCTTTGAAATTTTGCCCAAGTTTTGGTCTTTCCGCTCGAGCGGAAGTTTGGACGCTCGAGCGTGAATTTCCTTCTCTCAGCATTTTGGTCATCTGCAGAAAATTTTGGGAGAGTGCATCCGGCGCTCGAGCGGATCTTTGGACGCTCGAGCGTGAACCTGTGTCTGACGGGAACCTAGGGTTGGGTGTTGAAAAATGGCTATGTTGTCATTAATGGTTGTTTTGGGCTAATTGGAGTGTAAATTAGCATGTTGTAGTTGATAAAGGAAAAAGGCCTAAATCTAATTTTGATTGATAAATTAAAATGGAGAATAGTGAATCTATATTGTAAATCTCTATTGTTGATGTGAGTTGGGTGAAGGTGTTAATGCCTAAGGGGTTAACTTTGGCTTTGGAATGGTTTGAACTGAATGTGGTGGACTAATGTGAGTTATGGTTTTATTATCAATAGAATTGGTTTTGTAAATAAACGGAATGTATTTGGTCTTGTAACAACAAAAGTGATGGAGTTGATTTTGTGAAAACAAAAAGGGGAATGAAACTTGTTTTGTAAAATGGGAAAAGTATTTTGGAAATACGTATGAAAATTGGTTTGTTGTTTCATGAGTGTCGAACACACACGTGTGGAATTGTATCTTGAACTATCATGTTAATGTTGTTGTCAGGTTTGTGGTCTCATAATAATTGAGTTTGTTAATTGATGTACAATATACATGCATCTAGAGGTTTTGTCCTTGGTCATCGGTGGAGGATGACGTGTTTGTGTTGAATTGCCGTGTATGTAATACACCATTGTTGATTGAACATCATATGTAATGAAATTCTGAATTACATTATGTTTGTATACCGGTTGGGGAGAAGAGAGGGGTTGTACTCCAGTGTGTGTGAGAAGATAGGGGATGGACTCCACACACTTATGTGTTCAGCGCTTATAATCAAAGGTATCATACCCTTCCAGCTAGCGCCTGGAGAACTGACGCGCTGATAATCTAAGGTACCATACCCTTCCAGCTAGCGCCTGGTAAACTGGTAGATTGTGGTGAGAAGTGTATCTTTGGCTTACTACACATATAGCTAGTAGTGCAGTGTTGTTTTGTTATTGTTTCAGTGTATCTGGAAACATTGTGGATTGTATTTGTTACAGTGTTGGAGGGACGAGTTGACTCATTGATTGATTTTATGTATGTAGTTGAGTTGTTCTCTTTTTATAGAGGTTTGCATGGATAATTATGATATAATTGGAATTGCATTGAAATGCCAAATATGTTTTGGAAAGGCACATCTGTTGTATGTGTGGCAAATGGAAGAGTAATGGGCTTAGTGAATCTATTTTTCTAAGTAGTTGTTAATGTTATAAAAGATTGCGAACGGGGGTTAATGAAAGGAAAAAGGAAGGATAAATCGCTTATAGCGGTGAATTAAATGATTGTTTTCAAGAAAAGTTCACATATATATATTAATATGTATATTTTATATAAACTGTCACATTATTATTCTAGTATGAGAATAGGTGTTCATGATCATAGCTAGCTGTAATGTTGTTATTGTTAAGGAGCATGTTGAGTTCCCTACTGGACTATATGTTCATCCCACGTTGTTGAATCTTTTTCAGGTATTGAGCATGTTGAGTTCTCTACTGGACTATATGTTCATCCCACGTTGTTGAATCTTTTTCAGGTGTTTAGCAGAGTGTGCTACAAGTTTGGATCTTCTTATTTGTTGGCCACGGGGCCTCAGTTATGTTGGCAGAATGCCATTGTTGTAAAAGGGTTACACCCTTCTTCTTGTACTTTTAATGATGTAAGCCCAATGGCAATTTATTAAGTTAGTTCATGTAATATTTACTTTGCATACGAATGAGAGTATTGTTAATCACTTCTACGGATTGAATGTATGAGTTTATTTCCGCATGTTATCTCTGAAATTGAATTAAGTTAAAGAATTTGGTAATGACTCCGAGTAATAAAAGGTGGGGCGTGACATCAATCAATATGGTTCAAAACCTTAAACTTCTATTTTAAAAGGAAAAGAAATTAAACCCACTTTCAAAATCACTCATCTTCTTGAAATCAACAATCAATTTCTCAAAGATAATCAAAGGATGATTTCGAAAATCATTTAGATATTGCAAAAACATATATATAACTCTAAGAAAATCCCTACCTCAAGTTTTGAAGAAGAAATGAGATGAAACCCACAAAATTAACAGTGTCGAAACTCGATCTTTACCGCACATAACGAAGCCCTCGAGATGATAACCAACTTTGGTGAAGAACTTAGGTCTAAATCCCAATGGATTTGGAGAAATCAAAGAGATAAGATGACTTCTAGAGAGAGAAGCTCCCGATTTGAAATTTTGGAGAGTTTTAGAGAGAGAGAGAGGACTAAAAAGTGATATGAAATATTAGATTCACGAACTGATATAACATAGTCCGCTCGAGTGTGGAATGCCCCGCTCGAGCGTCAAATACACTAACCCAGTACTTTTGCAGACAGGTCAAACTTCTGAAACCAAACATTCTTTGCTCAAGCGCATAAACGGCTGCTCGAGCGGACAAGCAACCGCGAATGCATTTTGCATTTTTGTTTTGGGGGCGCTACCCCTCAACCCTCGACCGGCCCAGTCGAAGTGGCAAAATATGAAAGAAGGATCGAAACCGAGATCGCTACATTCATGTTCTCATAATTTGTCATTTTGGTCTTAAAAAATAACTTTTATATTTAAAAAATATCAAAAATACATATATATATGAAGGAAGATGGATTACGAAATCAAAATAAGAACATCAGATCAGAACTAAGCACTGGCAATATGTTTTCAAAATATGTTTAATCAACATATGTTTAATCAAAACATAATTAAAACATTTTTAATAACAGAAAACAACTTACAATTACAATTGTAGCAACTGTAAGGATCTTAACTAGGTGCAAAGGGAAAAACTGAAGGAGCACTCAGCACACTCTGGTTTTTCTTACAACAATGAAGGAGAAGAAAATTTTCGAATGCCTGAATGCTTACAATTGACTACAATATAAAGGAATAAAAAGCAGAACAGTGAGCATGTGACTTCTGAAAGCAGCTGGCAGATCATGCAGCAAAGGAGATGCTGTCGGATGCTTTCGGTGGAGTGATTGCACAACTGAGCAGCCTTTAGCAAAAGTTGATTGGGTGAATAGTGACGGTGAACAGTAAAAGTGAACAGTAACTTTTTACTATTCACTACTTTAGGTGGAACATGTGAATACAGGAATCAATATAAATATAAATTAGCAGCTTTTCTCAAACGAAGATGAGGAGTTGAGGGTTTCTTTGGCGACTTTTCAGTTGAAGAGTGATGCGAGTTATTGGTGGAAGTATGCTAAGAGTACGGTAGGTGGCACGTGGGTTGCTTTTACCGAGGCCTTTTTGGCCAAGTACTTCCCTCCTTCTGCTCGGGAAAGGTTGAGGGATCAATTTTTGGAATTGCGTCAGGATGATACTCCTGTGGCGCAGTTTGAGATGCGGTATGCTAGCTTGTCGAGGTTTGCTCCAGAGTTGGTGGCAACAGAGGAGCGTCGTTGTTTTGAGTTTGAAAGGCGGTTGTGTTTCGATATTCGGGAGAAGGTAGCTGGATCCTTTTGGAAGGACTATTATTATTTAGTTGAGGCAGCGGCCCATGTGGAGGCCATGGTTGCGAGTGATGATGGGGTTAAGGAGAAGACCATTGCGGTAAGTCCTTCGGTTCCTAAATACTCTAGGCTCAGTAAGGGGTGGAGGCGGAAGCATGCTCTGTCGGGGGCTGGTTCCTTTTCTTCGTTAGGGGTTTCGGATTCTTCTGTTGGGAGGTCCGGGGAGGTGCAGGTTTCAGACCAGTCTCAGGGCAGGGGGCCTGGTGGTTGTTTCGTTTGTGGCCAGCAGGGCCATGGTAGACGTTCTTGTCCTTTGCATGTGAATCCTTCGGGTGTTTCAAAACCCAGTCAGACTCAGTCGTACCCGTCCAGTCGGGGGCGCTATCGGTACCAGAAACGGGCAGGCCAGGCTTCAGGAGCCTCGCGAGGGGCGACTTATTAGTTAGTCCTTTGGTTTTACCCTGGAGGGGGACTTTTGTATTGTTAGCCGGTGGTATATTATATGAATCACCTTGTTGTTGACCGGGGTACTGTTGGTTGCTGAGGCACCATGTTTATGTATCGCTTATGTATGCATATTGTTGTTGTTTGTTTAATCCTCAGGTATTGGGGAGTATGTATGGGTTTTAAGCTCTCTTTTATATTGAGAAGTTGTTAGTGGGGTCAATGATCCTAATGTAGTTGCTTGCTTGGTACCTGTTGGTTGGTTCGTGTTTTGGGCCTTGCTACTTAGTGAGCCGTGGTGACTCCATCGGTTGTATTGGGGTAGTGTTTGTGGTGTGATTGGTTATCAATTGTGGGGGATAGTACTTCCCTTAGACATAGTGTTGTTGTGATTTGATTTTTGGAGATCCGTTGAGATTCCAAAATTTAGGGGTTTGTGTGGGGAACTCCGTGTTTGGGGTTAGTGGCACATCAGTGTGTGGATTACTGAGTGTGGAGTTTATTGAGTTGATTAGTCAACTAGTTGGTATCAGATTTTGGGTTGACATCTGTCACCTTGAGGTTAGTCTCGTTTGTTGTAGACTTGTATGTTGATTGGGGAAAACTGAAACTAATCGAACATGTTATGTCGTTGAATCTGATGGTTGGAGTAATACATCAAGTTTTGTATTGATTGATTGAACTTGTATATGTTATTTGTTTTTTTTTTTTTATACATTATATATGTATATTGTTTGGGAGGAGATAGGGGATGGACTCCGATGATACAGCACCAAAATGTGTATCTGATTGAAAGATTGATATAGCTCATATGCTTATCTATGGTGAAGTGAAAAATGTTTTATATGAGTTACTGTCTCATTTAAATTGTTGGCCAGGTTCTGAACCATATTTATGATTTTAAATTGGTTAAGTAAAGGAAGGCGGAATGAAATTGCAAAACCATGAATTTCTTATGCCTTATGTGTTGATAGTACTGTTGTTATTTCTATTAACTATCATTATAGAAATGTTATGTTCTGTGTTGGTTATGGCATCACTGTGTGAGTGATGGTTGTTGATGATGTTATTTTGGAAAGAAATGGAAAACAAAATTTTTTCTGGTGGTTGTGCCACCTAAAGATGTTGTTCAGAAATTGAAATGTATCTTTTGGCAAAAAAAAACTGTGCATGGTTATGTGTTTTGGACAACATCGTGTTGGTGAAAAATTTATACAAAGTTTTTGAGTTTTGCGTTGAAAATGCAAGGTTTATTGTGAAATGTCTCATGAGCAAGAAAATGTTTTCCTTATATTAATGTGAAAGATTTGCCTTGAGTATCCTTTGTTGGAGTAATGGTTGTTGAGTAGTGACATAGCTTGAAGCGTTGGTCAGATGATGGTAAACTGGTTCGGAAGGGTCGATTTGTTATGGCTTTTATGCCTACAGTGTTGTCGTTCAGAACGTGTTCCCTTGGTTAGTCTCTTCCTTGGTAAGAGTAGATTAAAGGTTTGTAGTGAGAGTAGTTTCTTTCCGAGTACCCGGGTGTTGGTGTTGTGTGATCAGTTGGCCATGTGTTTTGGCGCATCTTTAATTTCGGGGACGAAATTCTTTAAGGGGGGGAGGTTATAGCGATCTCGGTATTCCCTGTTGTTATTGAACTGTGATCCGGACTTGGTTCCGTAGATTCGTTGTTGTCTTATCCTCATTTATATCCCTTACTCTTTGTTTTAGAGTTTTGGGTTGTGTTGGGCAAGTTGGAAATTAGTTGGTTGTGTTTTAAAGCTTTGAAATTTTGCCCAAGTTTTGGTCTTTCCGCTCGAGCGGAAGTTTGGACGCTCGAGCGTGAATTTCCTCCTCTCAGCATTTTGGTCGTCTGCAGAAAATTCTGGGAGAGTGCATCCGGCGCTCGAGCGGATCTTTGGACGCTCGAGCGTGAACCTGTGTCTGACGCTCGAGCGGGGTGTTGTACGCTCGAGCGGACCTGTTTTATATCAGTTCGTGAAATCACCTTTTTGTTCACTTTTCAACATCCTTTCTCTCTCTTACTTTTCCAAAAAGCTATTTTGAGAGCTCCTCTCACTAAAACCCTAACTTCTCTCTTAGGATTGATCTAGTAGGAGTTATTTTCTCACCTTGGGCTTTTACAAAAGTTGTGTTGATCGTCGAGGGCTATCTTTTAATCTGAAAATTTCGGGATTTGGAGCATTTCCGTTTCTTCATCTCCTTCGTTGAGCCCCATCATTCGAGGTAGGGATAACCTACTCCATCTTATGAGCTTTGTCTTTGAATTTTAGCATTTTGATATGTTGGGGGTTGTTGGGTAATTTTGAGAAAGTTTGGGCCTTTGTGTAATTTCACAAA
>NW_021027074.1:127372-163249 GCF_004153795.1 Camellia sinensis | reverse complement strand
AACCACCTCAAACTAGCTCGACCACCTACCAAAAGAGCCCAATACATCAATTACCAACAAGATTCAAGCTCGCCGCAATTTACTTGCTCACAACTACAATTGTTTACATCATCATCAAGATTATTTAGATCTTCTTTCTGGTTGCTAATCACTGTTTATTATTTCACAGATGTCTCGCCCAAAGCCTCCTTCCAAGGCTTTGGTCCCTCTTCCAGCAAACCAAATCAACTTATTGTCCCTCCTCCTTTGGAGTCAATCACCCCATCCTATTCACTTGATATGGCTAATCGTTACCAAGCTCTTGGTAACCTTTGTCGCCTGATTACTCTACTGCATTGGCTTCTGATCCTTTTGCTCCTAGTCAATCAGTTTCAGTCACTCCATTCTAGCTAACCCAGTCCGGTCATCCAAAACTGAATCACCAAATCACATATTACCAATTTATTCTATAAAGAACCCAGTCACCCAAAGAGCCAAATCCTTAATGACATTGCTAAATCCTATTTTGGTCCTGGATGCCATTTCACCCTTTCACATCCAGAGAAAACACTCTCCTATTACAAAGATATTTTGCTTCATCATCAATCAATCCTAATCAAACCGATCCAAGATCGCACTTATGCTTATAAGATTATGTACCATTCCATTTACATTCACAACATTGTTTCCTTACTGAATGGGGTCCTCCATACCAGCTTCGTGATTTGCCTGGTCATTCTATTCAGTATAATTACCATGATTACATTGATGCCTGGTTCAAGATTTTCTTGTACCAGAATGAAACTTTTAGCCATTCTTGGTTCATTTCATTTGATCAAAAATTCAAGTCTGAATTACCTTCCTGGTTTCTGAGATGGTGGCATCACTATGGTGCCATTTCAGATATCCTCCCTGATAATCTGCTTGAATTAATCAACTATTTTGCTGCTGTTTACCCATTCACCACTCATCAGAGATCATTCCCACTATTGTTAATTTTTATAGCCAAGTATAAAATCCCTTGGATATTTAAATGACATTATGGATTGATGGTAACATAATTATCCGAATCACTCAGTAAATGGTGGGCTAAATTCAATTTGCCCCGCATATTTGAAATTGTTCATGAAGAATTTCCATGTGCTCCAACCCCTGCAATGGTCAAAGCCCAGCAGATCCCAACTGCTGCAATCAGTCAAAGAAGTCAGCCCAGCCTTCCTCCAATCAATCTTGGAAGCCCCTCATCCAGTGGTTCCAAGCCCAAATCCAACACAGTTCCATCAACACATTCAAAATCAAAGGCTAAGACCAAAGCTTCTGCAGCTCCGGCCCAGCCCAAAGACCAGGCCAAATCCAAATCAAAATCCAAAGCTACGGCTAAGCCCATTTCACCTCCTGCTCAGCCCAAAGCTAAATCAAAGGTCAAGCCCAAGTTATCCAGAGATGAACTGCTCCAATTAGCAAGACAAATTACAGACAAGCTGAAGCCCAATCTGCTTCCAGTTCAGACTAGTCAGAAGAAGTTCAGCCAGCATACATTCTTCTGAAGAATCAACTAATCAGTATTCAGGCCCAGAGTTTCAAGATGCGCAGGACCCATTTGCATATTCAACATAGGATTCCCTATAAATACAAATTAGCTTCAATCAATACTCTTTTGAGAAAAGCTGCTAATTTATATTTATATTGATTCCTTTATTCACATGTTCCACCTAAAGTAATGAATAGTAAAAGTTACTGTTCACTTTTACTGTTAACCGTCACTATTCACCCAATCAACTTTTGCTAAAGGCTGCTCAGTTGTGCAATCACTCCACCGAAAGCATCCGACAGCATCTCCTTTGCTACATGATCTGCCAGCTGTTTCAGAAGTCACATGCTCACTGTTCTCTTTTTATTCCTTTATATTGTAGTCAATTGTAAGCATTCAGGCATTCGAAAATTTTCTTCCCCTTCATTGTTGTAAGAAAAACCAGAGTATGCTGAGTGCTCCTTCAGTTTTTCCCTTTGCACCTAGTTAAGATCCTTGCAGTTGCTACATTGTAATTGTAAGCTGTTTCTGTTATTAAAAATGTTTTGATTATGTTTTGATTAACATATGTTGATTAAACATATTTTGAAAACATATTTCCAGTGCTTAGTTCTGATCTGATGTTCTTATTTTGATTTCGTAATCCATCTTCCTTCATATATATATGCTGCTAAATATATATATATATATATATTCAAATAACAAGTGGAAATTGCAAACAAAAAAAAAAAGTACTATTCTGATCAACTGGCTGGACGATTGGCCGAACGTCCGGGAGGATGTCCGGGCAGACGATCGGGTAAACCAAAAAATTCAAAAGCTCTCTAGTTTACCAAACATGTTTTGCAATGTGTTTTGGAATCATATTTTGAAAACTATAATCAAAGAGAGGATTGGAATATGATGGTGAAATCATGATTTGAGACCCAACCAAACAGATATATAAGCACTTTAAATGATATTTAGCATATGTTAGAGAATGCTCACTGGATTGTTCAAATATCTAACATTATGTGATTCAATCTCCTATTTCATTTTTGTTTCATGTGTTAATCTTGTTCTGAGTTCCTATGGATTTTGCAATCTGATTGTTCAGACCGTTTGAATTTTGTGCCTCCAATCTAATGCTTTTAAATGTTTCCAGGTAAGTGTGCGAGTGAAAGACATAAGGGATCTTAGAGATGAGAGCATCAAGGACCTGCTCAAATTCTTTAGGGACGAAGTTGCTGCTTTTCGTTAAGGTGTGCTTGTACAAAAGAATGATACTGATGAGACAATCAACATCATATCTCATTACAATTTATTACCTGTATTCTTTTCTTTCTTTCTTTGGTTCCTCATTTTAATCTCATTATGCTCATCTTTTGTTATATATTTATTTAATTTAATTTTTTGATTTCCTAGCAGTTGTTTACACACATTCTCATAATTGTAACTCGGAAGTTATTAAACACATCGTTTAATTGTTAATATTTAATCTCGAATCTATCCCACATCTCTTAATGGTATTTTCATGTGCAATGCACATATTCGTGTTGAAGTTGAGATATCAAGTAGACCAGATTGTATTGAATGGATTGGATGGATTATTATCAATTACAAGTTTATTTTATTGGATGTTGGTGCAAACATTCATTTCAGCGACCAAATTTTTTGGTCGTGGAATGTGACAATTGGCGACCAAACTTTTTGGTCGTAGAATGTCACAATTGGTGACCAAATTTTTTGGTCGTGGAATGTCACAATTGGCGACCAAACATTTTGGTCCTGAAATGTGATAATTGGCGACCAAACTTTTTGGTCGTAGAATGTGACAATTGGGACTAACATGTTTGGTTGGGAAAATATCTCTTTTCGCGACCAAAGTGTTTTACCTATTAAATGGATTAGTAGCAGCAATGATATATTTAGCGACCAAAAATTTGGTCGGCAAATCCAATTTTTTCCCGACTAACAAAAGTTTTAATCGCTAATTATTTTGCTGACCCTCAATTGGCAACCAAAGTGGCGACTAAAAAAATTAGTCCCGGATAACTTTTGTCGACTAAAAATGGACTTTTACCAACTAAATTTTTAGTCGGCAAAAATGCTATTTCTTGTAGTATTTTATAATAATTTAATAAGCCAAAAAAAAAAAAAAAACATTCCCCAAAATAAGCCTTAGATCCTATGTTTGGGAAGTTGGGTTTGAGAATTTTTTTTGGCTAAGATAATCACAAAAAAAAAAAGAAAAAAAAAAAGAGTTTTTTAGCTTAATAAGATAAAATTTCGTATCTAACCATAATCATTACATTATTTCTCTCACAAAAAAACTAAAAAAGTCAAAAAAATCAAAAATCCTTCACAACCCAAGTTTTTTAGCCCTAAATTAAAATAACAAAAAAATCAAAAAATCAACCCACCCCCAAATCAATTCCATCTCCCCAGCACAAACATCATAAATTGGTCATCCAGAGTTTCCTTCTTTTTTTTTTTTTGGGGGGGGGGGGGGGGGGGGGGGGGGATATGAACCGGTCAGCTGAAGTTAGTCTTCTGATCAAATGTAAAGTGAGGTCACAACCCGCATGTAGCCAGCGTATGAATTTGACTTCTCTAGCAAAACAAATTTGGTTTTAGGAAAAAAAAATATATATATATATATATAAAGTTCCATAAGGCTATCTCCAAAGCTTTGCATCAAATCTTTTATTAAATTTAAATTAATAAAAAATTAATAAAAATGATACTCTAATGTTTCATCAAACTGATATCAAATTAAGAAAATAGTATATTTTTTGAGTAATACTAAGTATCATGAAAAAAATATCATGAAAGATTCTCTACCGTTAGATTACACATGCAAAAAAACACTGCACATAATCAAAGAATGAAACTTTTCATGAAATATTTCATGATATTTTTTCATGATCCTTAGTATTATTCATATTTTTTACCAAATCAATGGAGCGTTTAACCTTTTATCAAATTTCACCAGTCACCGTTAGTAGACAACCGAGTTTTGGAATGAATTTGATAAAAATTTACCTTTCACCGGACAACCAGTAAAATTAATGAAAACTGTTGGAATGCATCATATCATATCAACCTTTTCATGAATTTTTTATTCAAATTTGATGAAGTGTTGGAGATACTCTAACAAATCAAACTTCAAAAAAAAAAAAAAAACACTATTGAAATTTTGAACTTTTAAAAATTCCAATTTTAATATATGGTTAGTTTAGTTCAGGACATTTTGATTTATTTACTCCTTTTCTTCCTCGTTATCCATATTCCTCCTTTACTTATAATTAGGCTACAAACCAATCAAGCTGTGAATAGTTCAAGCTTGTCTGGTTTAAAATTCATTTAAATTGGAATCGTTTACCAATGAACAAGTTTGAGTTCAATTTTTAAGCTTGTTTATTAATTGAGCCAAGTTCGAGTAGTCCAATTTCGATTCGATAAGGCTCGTTAATATATAAAAAATTAATATTATTTTTAATAATGTATCAAATAAATTTTTAATAAACATATTTTATTTTATTTTTTATGTTTGGTATTTGTGTGAATTTATATACTTAATTGATGAAATTTATTATTAATATAAGTATTTTTTTGTATATTTTGCTCATAATCTTCTTTTTTTATCTTAATAAATAAATTAATTTTAATTTAATTCTTTTCAAATTCGAGGTTGGCTTATTTATGTAATCGAGTTGGCGAGCCAAGTTCGAGTTTTTCAATTTTAACAAGTCAAGCTCGAGCTCGAACTCAATTAATTAAGCTTGACTTGAGCTTTGCTCAAACTCAAACTCAAACTCAAACTTCAACTAACTCTTAATAAGCAAGTCTGAACACTTAAAAGTTCAGTTCAACTCAGTTAGTTCGCACCCTACTTATAGTCCACTTATATAAATAATAAAATAATAAGTCTAAATGTACAAAGCCCAAACATAGAACACATATATGTCACAAGAGATGGGACTCACATGTAGGATACCCATTTTAGAGCATCTCCAGGAACTCTTTAAATGAAGTATGTTAGTTATTATAGATATATTTTTCATATTTTAGTCACTCCAACAAGCTAATTATTACAATAACTATTTTAATCAAATTCGTCAAGGCCAACTATATTTAAAGAGTCTTGAGAGCTCTTTAGACCGTTTGTGTATAAAAATAAAAATAAAAAGTAAAATAAAGAGTAGTATTGGAGTACCTAGATAAATAAGTAAAAAAAAGAAGTAATGGCTTCTCTCAAGTTGGCCATCTTAACTTAAGATAGCGTTTGGGCATAGTAGGCTCATTTTGAGACCAATTTAGATAATCTGAACCTTCATTTTGTAAGAATCGTTAAGTCGAATATTTATGTAAAAAAATCAAAGATGATTGAATATTGATAGCTATATATTTGAATTAAATTTGTATTACAAAAAATGGACGGTTATTTCAAATTATATTTGTTATCTATTTTCTTAAAGAAAAATGATTCAAACATATAATTACTAATATTCAATCATCTTGGTTTTTTAACATGAATATTCTACTCAATGAGTTCTAAAATTAAACAGTTAAGATCAATGAAATTGGTCCCAAAATAAGTTTATTAAGTGCAAACACTCTCTCAAATTAATATGATAATTTGAGAGAATTAGATAAAATAAAGAATTACTCTTTTATATTTTAATTAGTGAAAATAAAGAATATAATTGGACTGACTCTTACGAGACCTCTATATTTGTATTTAATTTTTATATTTCTAAGACTGCTTTATAAGTAAAAATACTTCTTGCACCAACCCTTATAGTTACACTTGACAATGTGGGGGCCATCCCACACCCTTCACTGCCTAGACTGAGGGAACCAAACATGTTGTGAGTTATTTTGGAAGTTTTTTTTTTTTTTTTTTTTAAGCTTATTTTGATAATTTGAACTGTTCATATTATAAGATTCATTAAGTATATCATTGTAAAAAAAATCAAGTTTAATTGAAAATTCGTAATCCCATGATCAAGTGCTAATTGTTTTAAAAAAATATCAAAACTATTTAACTGTTTATAAAAAAAAAAACTAAATATGTACTTATTATGAGGTCATAGATGTCTAATCAATTTTATTTTTTACATAGACAATTTACTCAATAAATCTTACAATATGAATAATTCAAATCATTAAAATAAGTCAGAGATAAACCTCACTACACCCCCATAATGGATCCTCAATTCTCCACTGCCTTCAGTCTCTTCACGTCTAGGGTCAAGAATCTAAGTTATTTTCCTCTCGCGAAGCCAAATCTCTTTCAAGGGAGGATAAGACCAATTAAAACATTGTAATAAAAACAAATTAATTAGTTTTTTACAAAGTCGAGCCTTTATGTTTTAAATGATAAAATTGGTAATAAATCAAATCTAAGAAAAGTATAAGGCATTAGATCTAATAGATATTTTTTATTGGTGAGAGATCTATACTTTGTGAAATAATTTAGTAAGAAGTCTTGAAGGATATTTTGTTTTTAATTTATTTCCTTGACTTTTTTTATTTGTTTGCTTTTTGTTGAATATCTGTTCAAATTTATATATATCTATTCAATTTTTTTGTCTATCTGTTCATTTTTTTAACCATCTGTTCATTTTTTTCTCCTATCTATTCAATTTTTTCTCTTAAATTCTATCTATCGGTTTAATTTTTTTTCCTAAATTCTATGTATCTGTTTAAGTTTCTCTTAAATTTATCTATTTGTTCAATTTTTCTCATATGTTAAAATAACAATTTCTTATCTGTTACTCGAATTTGAAAGCTCATTTTTGTATATGTTTGAAATTCACAAACTAATTTTTCTATCTGTTGGAATCCTTTGCTTCCCAGATCTTCCACCACCACCACCATAACAACAACAGCAAATGCCAAACAACAACAACCAATAGCTTTTAAAAAAAAAAAAAAAAAAAAAAAAAAAAAAAAAAACTTATCATATTTGTGTCATTAAGCACAAAAAAACAACAAATCAGTGCAACAAATTAGTGCAAAAAAAAAAAAAAAAAAAAAAAAAAAAAAAACTTATTTGTGCAAATTAGAGTGATCTGTAATCTTTCCACAAATTTGTCAAAAAAAAAAACACACACAACTGGTGTTCTGATTTCCCTCTGTTTTCTTCCTAAATTTCAGGACCATTCCAATCGATTCTCCATTTTCCCAAGAATCAGGTGACATTTCAAGCCCTACACTAAATTTCCCATAATAATTCGATTATTGAACCATTCCATTAGATTTATTGACCTCAAGAAGTCCACTATCGTTACCATTGCATCCTAGTATAGACACCTCATTTTGACCGGCCTTAAGATTTGGGCGCTTTCTTCCGAACACTCAATAATGAAAATTGAAATGTGCTATATTATGAATTTCTCAGCAAAAAAGTTAGATTCGAGCTTTAATTCGAACCTAATACCCGTTTTGGCCAAATTATTTTAGACCCGTTCGAAAACTTATTTTGTCCACCTGTTATATTTTTTAGATATTTCTTCACCAGAATTTTATAAGTCTCCCCCAATGAAAGAAGCTTGGCTCTTTAAAAAATGAGGAGACAAAGCAAGGGTCAAGTTATCTTTCTTTATCCTCCGTCATACATTGTCTCTCACCTCCATTATATATTGTCTCCCACCTCTATTATACATTGTCTTCCATCATTGTCTTCCATTTTCTCCAATAGAGAGCCTTCTTCAATTGCCTATATAAGAAGACCATTAGAGCTATGAAGAGGTGTGGAATTTTTTATTAGAGAGAGATCTAAGCTTTGAATCAAAAAAAGAATTTGTTTCATCAAAATTGAGAGAGAAAATACAAAGTGAGATATAAACCTCCATTTTCCTACCCTTCACTAAGATCCACTCCATTTTCCTACTTTCACTAAGATCCATTGATATATACCACCCAAACCTTCACTAATGCTAAAACTTGAATTTTTGTATTGAGATTTCAAAAACATATTCCATAACTTGAGGTAAAAGAAGAAAGTTTGATAATGAGAAAATTCACATTTTCTCCAAAGGTAAATTTTGCAAATCTTATCATTTATTTTCTTTCAATTTCTTCTATTTTAAAATATGTGATATAACTTGTAGAAATGGATAGTCGAGCCACCTGATATTTATTTTCTTATTTTTTCTTTACTGTTTTAAATAGTGATTTTGTTTGTTATCTTTCTCTACTTTTCCTTTGAATCTATAAAAGCTTCCTCATTAAAAAAGTGTTAAAAAAAACTCCCTTCTCAATCAATTTTTGTAACACCCCAACTTCCGGGCTGTTAATAAATCAAATTGATCTCAAATTTAAAATTCTAACTAATTAATATCCTTAAAAATACAAATTGCTCCAAAATAATTACACAAATGTCTATAATTCAAAATTTATACAAATCTCCAAAAACAATATATAGTGGGGCCCAAAAATCTCCAACTCAATAATCCATTAAATGCTTCAACTCCAATCGCCACTAGATTTGCTCTATACCTGAAAAATAAATTATTTCAGGAAGTATATGATACGACAGGAATGACAATGCTCGAATAGAGAATAAATCAATAGGGATCCAACAATTTACAACATGGCACAAACGATTCGATTTAAGATACCAAGCAATTTACCAAATTGCATAGACAAGTCAACTCGACATATGATAATTTATCCAGGACCAAATACCCGATTCTACTTGGTACATGACCAGTGACCGGCCTCACCCACCTCACTTAAGCACAACCGCCTATTCGGGCTTTTGGTCCAAGCTATTGGCAAGGTCTACTCGATCTATGTACGACAGCATTCCCACGTCATTTAACCAGACAAATAAATACCAAACTATACAGGACAACTTCACCTGAGATTTATCAAATAACTAGAATAAACAAACATATCAAACAAGAACTGATTCCACAAAATTAACATGTGACCATGATAATTAAGAAGAGTACAATGTGAAGTAATTAAAATAAAAACTCTTTGCATATATAGATTTAGAGGAAGCATATTGTATACCAACTGAATTACCTCAAAACAATTTCATGACCACTTGATGCAAAATCCCACCAACACCAATGCTTTAATCATCTACTATAATCACCATAAATCTCCAAAGGTTGTGGATCGAAAATGTATGTAAGTTTAACAAAATCTATAACTGTTCTCTTAAATAAAATGCTAACTCTTACTCTAAATTACTTTTAATCTAACTCTAAATTTTGATCATAAAGAAAGAGAGATAGATATGGATGGACCAAGAAGAAGAACCATGGAAAGAAGTTGAAATGATGAGTTCAAATTTATAGGCAAAATAAAGAGTAGCCTTCAAGTAAACCTTGGAGAGAAAGAAAGATAATTAACTTGTAGCAAAGAAAGGTTGCTTGGAGGGGGGGGGACCTTTACTTAGAGGGAAAGAAAATAACCTTTACTTGGAGCCCAAGCAAACTAAAAAAAAAAATAAATAAATAATAAAAACAGATGAATATGAAATAAATGAAATTGGGGTAAAAGAATAAAACAAATGAGAAAAATAAGTTAGGTTCTCATCTAAAAATCTCACCACCAAACTACTATAATAAACATCAATTCTCCTATTAAAATATTAATACCTCAAATTACGAGATTTCACAATCTATTCCCCTTAAACAAATTTCGTCCTCGAAATTTACAAGCTCTAATACTTCAAAATGTAATAGCTACTAACTCCTCAAATGATATAAACAACGATTTTTTTTTTTTTAACTTAAATATCAATCATATTTTTTTTAACCTCAAAACATTGAACCCAATATTAATCAGCCAACAGATCCCATGTAAAACCTAATCCCTACGCTCTGATACTATTTCTGTAACGCCCCACTTCCGGCCGTTAATAAATCAAATCAATCTCAAATTTAAAATTCTAACTAATTATTAACCTCAAAATTACAAATTGACTCCAAATATTACACAAATGTCTATAATTTATAATTTATATAGATCTCCAAAAACAATATTAATCGGGGCCCTAAAATCTCCAACTCAATAATCCATTAAATGCTTCAACTCTAAGCGCCATTAGATTTGCTCCACACCTGAAAAATAAATTAATTCGGGAAGTATACGATATGATAGGATATACAAATGCCCGAATGAGAATAAATCAACAGGGATCCAACAAATTAACGACATGGCACACAAACAATTCGATTTGGGATACCAAGCAATTTCCCAAATTGCATAGACCAAGTCAACTCAACATATGATAATTTATCAGGACCAAATACACGGTCATACTCGGTCAATGACCAGTGACCAGCCTCACCTTACCTCACCCAAGCACAATCATTTATCCGGACGTTGGTCCAGCTATTGGCAAGGTTCATTCGATCCATGTACAGAGCATTTTCTACGTTATTTAGCCAGACAAATCAACACTAACTACACACAACAACTTCATTGAATTTATCAAATGACTAGAATAATCAAATGTATCAACAAGAATGATTCCGCATAATTTAACATATGACCACGATAATTAAGAGGAGTACAAATGTGAAAGTAATTAAGATAAAATTCTTATTCAAAGAGATTTAGAGGAGCATGTTGTATACCACCCGAATTACCTCAAAACAATTCTAAAGGTTGTGGATCGAAAAGGTATTAAAGTTTAACAAAATCTACAACTCTCCCCTTAAATAAATTGTTAACTCTCACTTTAAATTACTTTAATCTAAACTCTAAATTTTGATCATAAAAAAAGAGATATAGATATGGATGGACCAAAAAAGAGAACCATAGAAAAGAAGTTAAAAGGATGAGTTCAAATTTATAGGCAAAAATATAAAGAGTAGCCTCCAAGTAAATTTGGAGAGAAAGAAAGATAATTAACTTGTAGCAAAGAAATGTTGCTTGGAGGGAAAAGAAAAGACAATTTACTTGGAGCCCAAGCAACTAATTAAAATAAATAAAAAGAGATGAATATAAATAATAATGAAATAGAAGTAAAAAGAGATAAACAAATAGAAAAAAATAAGTTAGGTTCCTCTCTAAAAATCTCACCACCAAACTACTATAATAAATCACAAATTCCTCCTATTAAAATATTAATACCTCAAAAATACGGGATTTCACAATTTTGAACATGAAAATAGATTTCACATCCATATTCCATGAGTAACAAGATTAAGTTTTTAATTACTTTTAATGAGTTATTGGTATCCCCTTTCCCCCTCCTCTCTCCTCTTTTCTTCCCTATTTTCTTAGAAGTCTTGTCGAATTTTCACATGTTTTTGTAGACATCCCTTTAAAATGATGGCAATCTACTCTCCCAATTAATAACATAGATTAGGGTATTAATTTATTTTTTATTCACAAAAGAAATGAATGTGAGTTTCTTATCTATTTCTTTGGTTTGATGTTTCTTAGCTTCAGTTCCCATACTTGTTAGATTTTTTATTTGATAGCTTTTTGTACATATGAATATAGCATATGTGGAAAATGTTTTATATGCTTTGTTTTGGTTTTTCTACATGAAACAAGATTCCCAGCATGAGCAAAACAGACTAGTTCTCAACCAATAAACAAGGTAATTTTCAATGGATGATTAAAGTTTCCTTTTAATTAATTAATTAATTTATTATTATTATTATTATTATTATATTATTATTTATTTATTATTATTATTATTATTATCTCATGATTTGTTAAATTCGTTTGTGTTGTAATAATTTTCATCTCATTTCTTTTAATTTTCTTTTATTCGGTGTTATAATAATTCTTCCGTCCTTTTCTCCTCTCTTTTTTTTTTCATATCCCTTTCATTTACTCGCTTTCCCATATCTATAAACAGCAGCATATTTATTTTCATCATATTCATCTTTGCATTCATATTTCAATGTAATTCAAATTCGACTCATTTGCATCTATGAGTTTTAATCATTGCTATGTGATTTTATGCCTATGTCTGGGAGATGACTTCACATATCACGTATTAATAGTTGAATTTTAATTGTATTTTGGTGTATGTATTGTATTAGAATTTTAAATCTAGGAATCACGCATATTTTGTTAACTTTGTTTCTGCAACTTTCCACAGGACGTCAATAAATATTATGTGAGTGTTTATACTATAGCATCTCACTTATATGTGTTTGTTTTACCTACCGTCTAAGCATCTTGTTATGCGATTACTTGTTTAAGTGATATATCACTATGAATGTCAGTGGATGGAGATTGTGACGTTCAATTTGAAATAATATCGATTTTTATGTTTGTGAATTCAATTTCTTTTGAGTTGTGCATTATTTAAAATTTTTTCAAAAGTACATGAAATCAAAATGTTTCAAAATGAATGATATAGTCTATTACTTGTTGGCTTCACATAAAAACTTTTGCATTTAATCAAAATAATAAACCATATAGTTAATTAAAACTCTATATCATGTTTTAATAAGACCGATTTTTGATCGAGTGAGCAGAGATAGCTCAATTACTAAATATTTTCCCTTCATTCGTAGGTTCTAAACTAAGACATCTTTGGCTATGACGAACAAATAACCATGACACTAGTCATGAATTTTTTAATTTTCTCAAAACATTAGGTTGATACTCTCTCGAGATATGATGAAATCCATTTTGACAAGGTATTGCAAACAAAATAAATTTTCTATAAAAGTTATCGGATCTAGACTCTTTATGTTTCACATTGCATTCACTAGACTAGATAAAAAATTGAGAGTTGAGCTATTTTAACAACGCGCCCTCAGGTACCGAGAATGCGACCACTAGCTGCTACATTACACATACCACTTCATTAGTCATCTTGTGTTTAAACATGCAAGATATTTGTCTGATCAATTATCTTCTCCACAAAATTCCATACACTCCAAAAAACAGCAAACACACACACTTACTCTAAACACCATGGACGCAGCGTCGTATCGTCATCATCAGCAAAGAGCTGGAGCATCTAACACCCACTGCGAAATCACCTCCATACGAGATCCCCTCTATCAGTCCGCTCGGCGCCTACTCCGTGTCTACAGAGCTCGCTAACTCTCGACTCCCTCATCGTCACCCTCAAGAGGTCCAAGACTACCAGTCCCACTTTTTCGCAAAATCGAGGCCCTCCAAACCCGACAGAACTCTTCCGAACGTCATCGCTTTACACGATTTACTTTCTGGCGCGAGCACGAAGACGTTGTGCACCTTCTCCGATCTTAGCGAGGAGCCTCAGATCTGACTTGTCGCAATCATTGATCTTACGTTGAACGGTGAAGACAGATCGTAGGAGGGACATGTGGTGGGAGATCTGGAGATGTTATGTGGTGGCAAAGAGTGAGAAAGACGAAGGAAGAGAGAAGAGAGAGAAGGAAGAAGGAGAGGATACTGACTGTTTGTGTTAACAAGAGAGAGGAGGAGAGAGAGAGAGGAGTGGTGATTGTGAAAATACGTGGTTTGTATATTTTATTATAGTTAGATTTTTAAACTGCCAGAGTATTTCTAATTTGGTGACACTAATCCACTAATTTGATGAGAATGAAAAAAAAAATTAAAAAATAAGGGTCGGGCCCGTCTTGGGCCGCTGGCCAATTTTTTGCTCTTATCACCCGGTCCGGCCCGTTGACAATGTAAATATTCACATTGACATGTTAACATTCACATTGATAAGAGTATAAAATTGGGCCGCAGCCCATGGGCGGCTAAAAGCCCTCCCGCAGCCCGGGGCGGGCCCGGTTCGGCTCGTTGACAATGTGAATATTCACATTGGCATGTTAACATTTACATTGATAAGAGGGCCCATGGGCGGCCAAAAGCCAGCCCGCCTGCCGCCCAGGGCGGGCCCGGCCCGTTGATAATGTGAATGTTCACATTGACATGTTAACATTGAGAACCACCGAGGGGTACGTGTCCTAGCCAAGGTAATATTGGAGCGAGAACTGTTTTACTTGCCGAGTGTGTGGAATTACATGAGTACTACCCATTTAAAGTTTTGTGCGTGGTATAGCTTTTGATCTATTTTGTTGTTTTACTTTTGATGTATTACATGTAAATTCAAGCCAAGGGCTTAACGTGTTTGAGTTAGTACTCTTTTGTTGTAACCAAGTGTTAACTTGGAAAGCTGTAAGCCCATAGGGCATTTGCTTTTGTTGTTAACATGTAATACTTATTGTAATGAAACTCTGATAAATGAAAGAATGTGGGACTTTTGAATATCAATGCATGTCTTATTTAATGGGTTTAATGTTATTATTTTGAGGGCGTTACAGGACCCATTTGCCTAATCAACATAGGATTCCCTATAAATACAAATTAGCTTCAATCAATACTCTTTTGAGAAAAGCTGCTAATTTATATTTATATTGATTCCTTTATTCACATGTTCCACCTAAAGTAATGAATAGTAAAAGTTACTGTTCACTTTTACTGTTAACCGTCACTATTCACCCAATCAACTTTTGCTAAAGGCTGCTCAGTTGTGCAATCACTCCACCGAAAGCATCCGACAGCATCTCCTTTGCTACATGATCTGCCAGCTGCTTTCAGAAGTCACATGCTCACTGTTCTGCTTTTTATTCCTTTATATTGTAGTCAATTGTAAGCATTCAGGCATTCGAAAATTTTCTTCCCCTTCATTGTTGTAAGAAAAACCAGAGTGTGCTGAGTGCTCCTTCAGTTTTTCCCTTTGCACCTAGTTAAGATCCTTGCAGTTGCTACAATTGTAATTGTAAGCTGTTTTCTGTTATTAAAAATGTTTTGATTATGTTTTGATTAAACATATGTTGATTAAACATATTTTGAAAACATATTTCCAGTGCTTAGTTCTGATCTGATGTTCTTATTTTGATTTCGTAATCCATCTTCCTTCATATATATATGCTATATTGTTTAGTCGCCAAAAGTGGCTTCAATTTTAATAACAAGTGGAAATTGCAACAAAAAAAAAAGTACTATTCTGATCAACTGGCTGGACGATTGGCCGAACGTCCGGGAGGATGTCCGGGCAGACGATCGGGTAAACCAAAAAATTCAAAAGCTCTCTAGTTTACCAAACATGTTTTGCAATGTGTTTTGGAATCATATTTTGAAAACTATAATCAAAGAGAGGATTGGAATATGATGGTGAAATCATGATTTGAGACCCAAACCAAACAGATATATAGACACTTTAAATGATATTTAGCATATGTTAGAGAATGCTCACTGGATTGTTCAAATATCTAACATTATGTGATTCAATCTCCTATTTCATTTTTGTTTCATGTGTTAATCTTGTTCTGAGTTCCTATGGATTTTGCAATCTGATTGTTCAGACCGTTTGAATTTTATGCCTCCAATCTAATGCTTTTAAATGTTTCCAGGTAAGTGTGCGAGTGAAAGACATAAGGGATCTTAGAGATGAGAGCATCAAGGACCTGCTCAAATTCTTTAGGGACGAAGTTGCTGCTTTTCGTTAAGGGTGTGCTTGTACAGAAGAATGATACTGATGAGACAATCAACATCATATCTCATTACAATTTATTACCTGTATTCTTTTCTGTCTTTCTTTGGTTCCTCATTTTAATCTCATTATGCTCATCTTTTGTTATATATTTATTTAATTTAATTTTTTGATTTCCTAGCAGTTGTTTACACACATTCTCATAATTGTAACTCGGAAGTTATTAAACACATCGTTTAATTATTAATATTTAATCTCGAATCTATCCCACATCTCTTTATGGTATTTTCATGTGCAATGCACATATTCGTGTTGAAGTTGAGATATCAAGTAGACCAGATTGTATTGAATGGATTGGATGGATTATTATCAATTACAAGTTTATTTTATTGGATGTTGGTGCAAACATTCATTTCAGCGACCAAATTTTTTGGTCGTGGAATGTGACAATTGGCGACCAAACTTTTTGGTCGTAGAATGTCACAATTGGTGACCAAATTTTTGGTCGTGGAATGTCACAATTGGCGACCAAATTTTTTGGTCGTGGAATGTGACAATTGGCGACCAAACATTTTGGGCCTGAAATGTGATAATTGGCGACCAAACTTTTTGGTCGTAGAATGTGACAATTGGCGACTAACATGTTTGGTTGGGAAAATATCTCTTTTCGCGACCAAAGTGTTTTACCTATTAAATGGATTAGTAGCAGCAATGATATATTTAGCGACCAAAAATTTGGTCGGCAAATCCAATTTTTTCCCGACTAACAAAAGTTTTAATCGCTAATTATTTTTGCTGACCCTCAATTGGCAACCAAAGTGGCGACTAAAAAAATTAGTCCCGGATAACTTTTGTCGACTAAAAATGGACTTTTGCCAACTAAATTTTTAGTCGGCAAAAATGCTATTTCTTGTAGTGTTTTATAATAAGTTAATAAGCCAAAAAAAAAAAAAAAGCATTCCCCAAAATAAGCCTTAGATCCTATGTTTGGGAAGTTGGGTTTGAGAATTTTTTTTGGCTAAGATAATCACAAAAAAAAAGAAAAAAAAAGAGTTTTTTAGCTTAATAAGATAAAATTTCATATCTAACCATAATCATTACATTATTTCTCTCATAAAAAAAAATAAAAAAGTCAAAAAAATCAAAAATCCTTCACAACCCAAGTTTTTTAGCCCTAAATTAAAATAACAAAAAAATCAAAAAATCAACCTACTTTCCAAATCAAATCCATCTTACCTTACAGAAGAAGTAGCACTAACCCATTTTCTTAAGTTACTCCACTACTTATAAATTATCAGCACTAATTTAGTATTCTAATTTACACACTAATATCTTAGTCTTCTGATCAAATGTAAAGTGAGGTCACAACCCGCATGTAGCCAGCGTATGAATTTGACTTCTCTAGCAAAACAAATTTGGTTTTAGGAAAAAAAAATATATATATATATATATAAAGTTCCATAAGGCTATCTCCAAAGCGTTGCATCAAATCTTTTATTAAATTTAAATTTAATAAAAAATTAATAAAAATGATACTCTAATTGTTTCATCAAACTGATATCAAATTAAGAAAATAGTATATTTTTTGAGTAATACTAAGTATCATGAAAAAAATATCATGAAAGATTCTCTACCGTTAGATTACACATGCAAAAAAACACTGCACACTAATCAAAGAATGAAACTTTTCATGAAATATTTCATGATATTTTTTCATGATCCTTAGTATTATTCATATTTTTTACCAAATCAATGGAGCGTTTAACCTTTTATCAAATTTCACCAGTCACCGTTAGTAGACAACCGAGTTTTGGAATGAATTTGATAAAAATTTACCTTTCACCGGACAACCAGTAAAATTAATGAAAACTGTTGGAATGCATCATATCATATCAACCTTTTCATGAATTTTTTATTCAAATTTGATGAAGTGTTGGAGATACTCTAACAAATCAAACTTCAAAAAAAAAAAAAAAAATCTATTGAAATTTTGAACTTTTAAAAATTCCAATTTTAACTATATGGTTAGTTTAGTTCAGGACATTTTGATTTATTTACTCCTTTTCTTCCTCGTTATCCATATTCCTCCTTTACTTATAATTAGGCTACAAACCAATCAAGCTGTGAATAGTTCAAGCTTGTCTGGTTTAAAATTCATTTAAATTGGAATCGTTTACCAAATGAACAAGTTTGAGTTCAATTTTTAAGCTTGTTTATTAATTGAGCCAAGTTCGAGTAGTCCTAAGTTCGATTCGATAAGGCTCGTTAATATATAAAAAATTAATATTATTTTTAATAATGTATCAAATAAATTTTTAATAAACATATTTTATTTTATTTTTTATGTTTGGTATTTGTGTGAATTTATATACTTAATTGATGAAATTTATTATTAATATAAGTATTTTTTTGTATATTTTGCTCATAATCTTCTTTTTTTATCTTAATAAATAAATTAATTTTAATTTAATTCTTTTCAAACTCGAGGTTGGCTTATTTATGTAATCGAGTTGGCGAGCCAAGTTCGAGTTTTTCAAATATTTAACAAGTCAAGCTCGAGCTCGAACTCAATTAATTAAGCTTGACTTGAGCTTTGCTCAAACTCAAACTCAAACTCAAACTCAACTAACTCTTAATAAGCAAGTCTGAACACTTAAAAGTTCAGTTCAACTCAGTTAGTTCGCAACCCTACTTATAGTCCACTTATATAAATAAATAAAATAATAAGTCTAAATGTACAAAGCCCAAACATAGAACACATATATGTCACAAGAGATGGGACTCACATGTAGGATACCCATTTTAGAGCATCTCCAGGGAACTCTTTAAATGAAGTATGTTAGTTATTATAGATAATATTTTCATATTTTAGTCACTCCAACAAGCTAATTATTACAATAACTATTTTAATCAAATTCGTCAAGGCCAACTATATTTAAAGAGTCTTGAGAGGCTCTTTAGACCGTTTGTGTATAAAAATAAAAATAAAAAGTAAAATAAAGAGTAGTATTGGAGTACCTAGATAAATAAGTAAAAAAAAGAAGTAATGGCTTCTCTCAAGTTGGCCATCTTAACTTAAGATAGCGTTTGGGCATAGTAGGCTCATTTTGAGACCAATTTAGATAATCTGAACCTTCATTTTGTAAGAATCGTTAAGTCGAATATTTATGTAAAAAAATCAAGATGATTGAATATCGATAGCTATATATTTGAATTAAATTTGTATTACAAAAAATGGACGGTTATTCTTCAAATTATATTTGTTATCTATTTTCTTAAAAGAAAAATGATTCAAACATATAATTACTAATATTCAATCATCTTGGTTTTTTACATGAATATTCTACTCAATGAGTTCTAAAAATTAAACAGTTAAGATCAATGAAATTGGTCCCAAAATAAGTTTATTAAGTGCAAACACTCTCTCAAATTAATATGATAATTTGAGAGAAGTCAAACCCAAAAGGAATTAGATAAAATAAAGAATTACTCTTTTATATTTTAATTAGTGAAAAATAAAGAATATAATTGGACTGACTCTTACGAGACCTCTATATTTGTATTTAATTTTTATATTTCTAAGACTGCTTTATAAGTAAAAATACTTCTTGCACCAACCCTTATAGTTACACTTGACAATGTGGGGGCCATTCCACACCCTTCACTGCCTAGACTGAGGGAACCAAACATGTTGTGAGTTATTTTGGAAGTCTTTTTTTTTTTTTTTTAAGCTTATTTTGATAATTTGAACTGTTCATATTATAAGATTCATTAAGTATATCATTGTAAAAAAAAATCAAGTTAATTGAAAATTCGTAATCCCATGATCAAGTGCTAATTGTTTTAAAAAAAATATCAAAACTATATTAACTGTTTATTAAAAAAAAAAAACTAAATATGTACTTATTATGAGGTCATAGATGTCTAATCAATTTTATTTTTTACATAGACAATTTACTCAATAAATCTTACAATATGAATAATTCAAATCATTAAAATAAGTCAGAGATAAACCTCACTACACCCCCATAATGGATCCTCAATTCTCCACTGCCTTCAGTCTCTTCACGTCTAGGGTCAAGAATCTAAGTTATTTTCCTCTCGCGAAGCCAAATCTCTTTCAAGGGAGGATAAGACCAATTAAAACATTGTAATAAAAACAAATTAATTAGTTTTTTACAAAGTCGAGCCTTTATGTTTTAAATGATAAAATTGGTAATAAATCAAATCTAAGAAAAGTATAAGGCATTAGATCTAATAGATATTTTTTATTGGTGAGAGATCTATACTTTGTGAAATAATTTAGTAAGAAGTCTTGAAGGATATTTTGTTTTTAATTTTATTCCTTGACTTTTTTTATTTGTTTGACTTTTTGTTGAATATCTGTTCAAATTTATATATATCTATTCAATTTTTTTGTCTATCTGTTCATTTTTTTAACCATCTGTTCAATTTTTTTCTCCTATCTATTCAATTTTTTCTCTTAAATTCTATCTATCGGTTTAATTTTTTTCCTAAATTCTATGTATCTGTTTAAGTTTCTCTTAAATTCTATCTATTTGTTCAATTTTTCTCATATGTTAAAATAACAATTTCTTATCTGTTACTCGAATTTGAAAGCTCATTTTTGTATATGTTTGAAATTCACAAACTAATTTTTCTATCTGTTGGAATCCTTTGCTTCCCAGATCTTCCACCACCACCACCATAACAACAACAGCAAATGCCAAACAACAACAACCAATAGCTTTAAAAAAAAAAAAAAATGGTAAACTTAAAACAACCAAACATGAAATTAGTAGATGTGACCTTTTCAATTTTAAAACAACAAATCAGTAAAAAAAATCAGTGCAAAAAAAAAAAAAAAAAAAAAAACTTATTTGTGCAAATTAGAGTGATCTGTAATCTTTCCACAAATTTGTCAAAAAAAAAAAACCCCACAACTGGTGTTCTGATTTCCCTCTGTTTTCTTCCTAAATTCAGGACCATTCCAATCGATTCTCCATTTTCCCAAGAATCAGGTGACATTTCAAGCCCTACACCTAAATTTCCCATAATAATTCGATTATTGAACCATTCCATTAGATTTATTGACCTCAAGAAGTCCACTATCGTACCATTGCATCCTAGTATAGACACCTCATTTTGACCGGCCTTAAGATTTGGGCGCTTTCTTCCGAACACTCAATAATGAAAATTGAAATGTGCTATATTATGAATTTCTCAGCAAAAAAGTTAGATTCGAGCTTTAATTCGAACCTAATACCCGTTTTGGTCAAATTATTTTAGACCCGTTCGAAAACTTATTTTGTCCACCTGTATATTTTTTAGATATTTCTTCACCAGAATTTTATAAGTCTCCCCCAATGAAAGAAGCTTGGCTCTTTAAAAAATGAGGAGACAAAGCAAGGGTCAAGTTATCTTTCTTTATCCTCCGTCATACATTGTCTCTCACCTCCATTATATATTGTCTCCCACCTCTATTATACATTGTCTTCCATCATTGTCTTCCATTTTCTCCACTAAGAGAGCCTTCTTCAATTGCCTATATAAGAAGACCATTAGAGCTATGAAGAGGTGTGGAATTTTTTATTAGAGAGAGATCTAAGCTTTGATCAAAGAAAGAATTTGTTTCATCAAAATTGAGAGAGAAAATACAAAGTGATATATAAACCTCCATTTTCCTACCCTTCACTAAGATCCACTCCATTTTCCTACTTTTCACTAAGATCCATTGATATATACCACCCAAACCTTCACTAATGCTAAAACTTGAATTTTTGTGTTGAGATTTCAAAAGCATATTCCATAACTTGAGGGTATAAAGAAGAAAGTTTGATAATGAGAAAATTCATCATTTTCTCCAAAGGTAAATTTTTGCAAATCTTATCATTTATTTTCTTTCAATTTCTTCTATTTTAAATATGTGATATAACTTGTAGAAATGGATAGTCGAGCCACCTGATATTTATTTTCTTATTTTTTCTTTACTGTTTTAAATATGTGATTTTGTTTGTTATCTTTCTCTACTTTTCCTTTGAATCTATAAAAGCTTCCTCATTAAAAAAGTGTTAAAAAAAACTCCCTTCTCAATCAATTTTTGTAACACCCCAACTTCCGGGCTGTTAATAAATCAAATTGATCTCAAATTTAAAATTCTAACTAATTAATATCCTTAAAAATACAAATTGGCTCCAAAATAATTACACAAATGTCTATAATTCAAAATTTATACAAATCTCCAAAAACAATATATAGTGGGGGCCCAAAAATCTCCAACTCAATAATCCATTAAATGCTTCAACTCCAATCGCCACTAGATTTGCTCTATACCTGAAAAATAAATTATTTCAGGAAGTATATGATACGACAGGAATGACAATGCTCGAATAGAAAATAAATCAATAGGGATCCAACAATTTACAACATGGCACAAACGATTCGATTTAAGATACCAAGCAATTTACCAAATTGCATAGACAAGTCAACTCGACATATGATAATTTATCCAGGACCAAATACCCGATTCTACTTGGTACATGACCAGTGACCGGCCTCACCCACCTCACTTAAGCACAACCGCCTATTCGGGCTATTGGTCCAAGCTATTGGCAAGGTCTACTCGATCTATGTACGAAGCATTCCCACGTCATTTAACCAGACAAATAAATACCAACTATACAGGACAACTTCACTGAATTTATCAAATAACTAGAATAATCAAACATATCAACAAGAATGATTCCACAAAATTTAACATGTGACCATGATAATTAAGAAGAGTACAAATGTGAAGTAATTAAAATAAAAACTCTTTGCATATAGATTTAGAGGAAGCATATTGTATACCAACTGAATTACCTCAAAACAATTTCATGACCACTTGATGCAAAATCCCACCAACACCAATGCTTTTAATCATCTACTATATCACCATAAATCTCCAAAGGTTGTGGATCGAAAATGTATGTAAAGTTTAACAAAATCTACAACTGTTCTCTTAAATAAAATGCTAACTCTTACTCTAAATACTTTTAATCTAAACTCTAAATTTTGATCATAAAGAAAGAGAGATAGATATGGATGGACCAAGAAGAAGAACCATGGAAAGAAGTTGAAATGATGAGTTCAAATTTATAGGCAAAATAAAGAGTAGCCTTCAAGTAAACTTGGAGAGAAAGAAAGATAATTAACTTGTAGCAAAGAAAGGTTGCTTGGAGGGGGGGACCTTTACTTAGAGGGAAAGAAAATAACCTTTACTTGGAGCCCAAGCAAACTAAAAAAATAAATAAATAAATAAATAAAACAGATGAATAATGATAATAATGAAATTGGGGTAAAAAGAGATAAAACAAATAGAGAAAAATAAGTTAGGTTCTCATCTAAAAATCTCACCACCAAACTACTATAATAAACCATCAATTCCTCCTATTAAAATATTAATACCTCAAAAATACGAGATTTCACAATCTATCCCCCTTAAACAAATTTCGTCCTCGAAATTTACAAGCTCTAATACTTCAAAATGTAATAGCTACTAACTCCTCAAATGATATAAACAACGATTTTTTTTTTTTTAACTTAAATATCAATCATTTTTTTTTAACCTCAAACATTGAACCCAAATATTAATCAGCCAACAGATCCCATGTAAAACCTAATCCCTACGCTCTGATACTATTCTGTAACGCCCCACTTCCGGGCCGTTAATAAATCAAATCAATCTCAAATTTAAAATTCTAACTAATTAATAACCTCAAAAATACAAATTGACTCCAAAATAATTACACAAATGTCTATAATTTATAATTTATATAGATCTCCAAAAACAATATATAATCGGGGCCCTAAAATCTCCAACTCAATAATCCATTAAATGCTTCAACTCTAAGCGCCATTAGATTTGCTCCACACCTGAAAAATAAATTAATTCGGGAAGTATACGATATGATAGGAATAACAATGCCCGAATAGAGAATAAATCAACAGGGATCCAACAAATTACGACATGGCACAAACAATTTGATTTGGGATACCAAGCAATTTACCAAATTGCATAGACAAGTCAACTCAACATATGATAATTTATCCAGGACCAAATACACGGTCATACTCGGTACATGACCAGTGACCAGCCTCACCTACCTCACCCAAGCACAATCATTTATCCGGACTGTTGGTCCAAGCTATTGGCAAGGTTCATTCGATCCATGTACAGAGCATTTCTACGTTATTTAGCCAGACAAATCAACACTAACTACACAGAACAACTTCATTGAATTTATCAAATGACTAGAATAATCAAATGTATCAACAAGAATGATTCCGCATAATTTAACATATGACCACGATAATTAAGAGGAGTACAAATGTGAAGTAATTAAGATAAAATCTCTATGCAAAGAGATTTAGAGGAAGCATGTTGTATACCACCCGAATTACCTCAAAACAATTCTAAAGGTTGTGGATCGAAAAGGTATGTAAAGTTTAACAAAATCTACAACTCTCCCCTTAAATAAAATGTTAACTCTCACTTTAAATACTCTTAATCTAAACTCTAAATTTTGATCATAAAAAGAGATATAGATATGGATGGACCAAAAGAAGAACCATAGAAAGAAGTTAAAAGGATGAGTTCAAATTTATAGGCAAAATATAAAGAGTAGCCTCCAAGTAAATTTGGAGAGAAAGAAAGATAATTAACTTGTAGGCAAAGAAATGTTGCTTGGAGGGAAAGAAAAGAACCTTTACTTGGAGCCCAAGCAAACTAAATAAATAAATAAAAGAGATGAATAATAATAATAATGAAATAGAAGTAAAAAGAGATAAACAAATAGAAAAAAATAAGTTAGGTTCTCTTCTAAAAATCTCACCACCAAACTACTATAATAAATCACAAATTCCTCCTATTAAAATATTAATACCTCAAAAATACGGGATTTCACAATTTTGAACATGAAAATAGATTTCACATCCATATTCCATGAGTAACAAGATAAGTTTTTAATTACTTTTAATGAGTTATTGGTATCCCCTTTCCCCCCCTCCTCTCTCCTCTTTTCTTCCCTATTTTCTTAGAAGTCTTGTCGAATTTTCACATGTTTTGTAGGACATCCCCTTTAAAATGATGGCAATCTACTCTCTCCAATTAATAACATAGATTAGGGTATTAATTTATTCTTATTCACAAAGAAATGAATGTGAGTTTCTATCTATTTCTTTGGTTTGATGTTTCTTAGCTTCAGTTCCCATACTTGTTAGATTTTTTATTTGATAGCTTTTTGTACATATGATATAGCATATGTGGAAAATGTTTTATATGCTTTGTTTTGGGTTTTCTACATGAAAAACAAGAATTCCCAGATGAGCAAAACAGACTAGTTCTCAACCAATAAACAAGGTAATTTTCAATGGATGATTAAAGTTTCCTTTTAATTAATTAATTAATTTATTATTATTATTATTATTATTATTATTATTATTATTATTATTATTATTATCTCATGATTTGTTAAATTCAGTTTGTGTTGTAATAATTTTCAATCTCATTTCTTTTAATTTTCTTTTATTCGGTGTTATAATAATTCTCCGTCCTTTCTCTCTCTCTTTTTTTTTTCATATCCCTTTCATTTACTCGCTTTCCATATCTATAAACAGCAGCATATTTTATTTTTCATCATATTCATACTTTGCATTCATATTTCATGTATTCAAATTCGACTCATTTGCATCTATGAGTTTAATCAATTGCTATGTGATTTTATGCCCTATGTCTGGAGATGATTCACATATCACGTATTAATAGTCGAATTTTTAATTGTATTTTGGTGTATGTATTGTATTAGAATTTTAAATCTAGGATCACGCATATTTTGTTAACTTTGTTCTGCAACTTTCCACAGGACGTCAATAAATATTATGTGAGTGTTTATACTATAGCATCTCACTTATATGTGTTTGTTTTACTATGTCTAAGCATCTTGTTATGCGATTACTTGTTTAAGTGATATATCACTACGAATGTCAGTGGATGGAGATTGTGACGTTCAATTTGAAATAATATCGATTTTTATGTTTGTGAATTCAATTTCTTTTGAGTTGTGCATTATTTAAAATTTTTTCAAAAGTACATGAAATCAAATGTTTCAAAATGAATGATATAGTCTATACTTGTTTGCTTCACATAAAAAACTTTAGCATTAATCAAAATATAAACATATAAAGTTAATAAAACTCATATCATGTTTTAATAAAGACCGATCTTTTGATCGAGTGAGCAGAGATGCTCAATTACTAATATTTTCCCTTCATACGTAAGGTTCTAAACTAAGACATCTTTGGCTATGACGAACAATAACCATGACACTAGTCATGAATTTTTTAATTTTCTCAAAACATTAGGTGATACTTCTGAGATATAGTGATGAAATCCATTTTTGACAAAGGTATTGCAACAAAATAAATTTTCTATAAAAGTTATCGGATCTAGACTCTTTATGTTTCACATTGCATTCCTAGACTAGATCAAAAAAAATTGAGAGTTCGAGCTATTTAACACGCTCAGGTACCGAGACATGCGACACCTAGCTGCTAACATACACATCCACTTCATTAGATCATCTTGTGTTGTACATAGCACAATATTTGTCTGATCATTATCTTCTCCACAAAAATTCCATACACTCCCCCAAAAAACTAGCAAACACACACCACCATTACTCTAAACCACCATGGACGCAGCGTCGTATCTGTCATCATCAGCAAAGAGCTGGAGCATCTACACCCACTGCGAAATCACCTCCAAGTACGAGATCCTCTATCAAGTCCGCTCCGGCGCCTACTCCGATGTCTACAGAGCTCGCTAACTCTCCGACTCCCTCATCGTCACCCTCAAAGAGGTCCACGACTACCAGTCCACTTTTCGCAAAATCGAGGCCCTCCAAACCCGACAGAACTCTCCGAACGTCATCGCTTTACACGATTACTTCTGGCGCGAGCACGAAGACGTCGTGCACTTCTCCGATCTTAGCGGAGGAGCTCAGATCTGACTTGTCCAATCATTGATCTACGTTGAACGGTGAAGACAGATCGTAGGAGGGACAGTGGTGGGAGATCTGGACGATGTATGTGGTGGCAAGAGTGAGAAAGACGAAGGAGAGAGAGAGAGAGAGAAGGAGATAGGAGAGGATAGCTGACTGGTTTGTGTTAACAAGAGAGAGGAGGAGAGAGAGAGAGGAGTGGTGATTGTGAAATACGTGTTTGTATATTTTATATATAGTTAGATATTTTAACTGCCATGAGTATTCTAATTTGGTGACACTAATCCACTATTGATGAGATGAAAAAAAATTAAAAAAATAAATAAATAAAACAAAATAGACACAATATATATTGTGATAGTGGGTGAAATTTATTGTCACATCATTACTGATGACACTAATTAGTGTTTTCATTTATTTTTTATATTTTAATCCTAAGTAATATTACGGATCATAAAAAATATATCATGAAATGCAATAGGAAAATTTTTCATCTTTTGATTAGTGTGTGGTGTTTTATTGTATGTGTAATTTAGAGATGGAAAATCTTTTATAATCATTTTTATAATTTTTTTTATGATCCCTAATATTACTCCGTAATCATTTTATGATAATTTCTCCTCATGGGCAGAATAAATCCGCGCCCAAACCTTTGGACGTGAAAAATTCAAAATTGGAATTTTTTTGTCCGAACGTCCTTTCTAAATTTTGTTTTAATCAAATTAAATTTTTTATATCCCAGAGCCCAGCACACCACACCTATTAATTTCTTATTCAGACACCCGAAATATATCACAATATGTTAAAATAATTAAAATGTCAAAAAATTATTATAAAAAGTCAATTATTTTTTTTATTTTTTTATATATTTTTATAAAAAAAATTTAAATAATTAATTAAAATTATCAATTCCCAAAATAAGGGCTGGTTTGGGGTGTCCTAAAAAAGTGCACTTTTTGTCTTTTTGGACTAAAAAAGTTGAGAAAAAAATATGGAAGTTTGGGTTAACTTTTTGGATTTTTATGAAAAAATGTGTATTAAAAAATTGTATAAAAAAAATATGTAAGAGATGATTAGAGAGTGGTGGGCCCCAGCCGTACACAATGCAGCCGTGTATTGGGATTGGAAATTATTGGATAATTTTTGTAGAAAGCATTGGACGTTTTTGTTTGGCCCGTGGGGGTCATCACGGGTCCCATTTTAATAATCTGAACCGTTCAATGTGTGTAACTCGTCGAACACTATGTACCTACAAAAAATTATGTTAATCGGATATCGATAGCTATCTGATTAGATTTATTTATTTTTCAATCATTAATTATAACACTATCCATTTGTTGTACATAACTGATTTGATCATATAGTTTTCGATATCCGATTAATGTGATTTTTGGCAGACATATATTACTCGACGATTTCTACATATTGAACGGTTCAGATTATCAAAACGGGACCCCTGATGGCCCCATGGGACGAACAACGGTGTGTATAAAAATCACACCCAATCATTTCTTTTGTTCTGCACTGCCGCACACAGCCGCTGCCTCTGTGTCAATTCCGTGCGTACCTGTGTTGAAAGAAATTAATTTTTTAATTTTTTTTTTGGATGAATAGTGATATCTTTTTGGATTTTGGAGTAACTTTTTGACTTTTTGGCTGATTCAGGTTACCCCAAACCAGCCCTAAATCTTAGTAATCTCATTTTGCCATTCTCCCCCTTTCAACCCATCATGCTCCCACCACTATCACGCACACAATGATCAACAATGCAACTAATAACACATCACCCATTTTTGCCTTGCACCTGTACTTCTATTATTATTATTATCAATTCAATTTTTTTTTTTATATTTCAATAAATCTTATTATTTTAGATACTCAATCCACTAAATCTTAAATATCATATTTAAAATATTTTATGAAAAAATTGACACTTACAAATATTGTTTGAATCTTTAACAATATGGTGATGTAAACATTCACATTAAATAAATTTAACAGTATGAATGTTTACGTTAACAATGTGAATAAATATTCATATTGTGAGAACCCGAATATAAAAATAAAGTAAATAATTAAATAATAATAATTTTACAATCTCAAATATTTTGATGATGAATACTAAAGTACAAATTAAATATTGTTAGAGGGTCTTTTAATTAATTTTAAACTTAAAATAAATTTATGGTGGAAATCTCTAATTTAGAGACAAGATTTACTATTAAAATAAATAATAGTAATAATGTTAGATAATAATAATGAGTGGATTGTTGGTTATGCATATAAAGATAATAAAAACCCTAACTCTCTTATTATTTCACAACACAACAGCAGTCACTTTAGGATTTATAGCAGCTGTGAGAGATTGTGTGTGTGTGTGAGAGAGAGAGAGAGAGAGAGAGAGAGAGAAATTTTTAGCATCTTGTGGTTCTACAACTTTAAGGTATTATTCTACTATAATATGTTATATGTATGATTATTGTATATGAATGTTTTGGTGTATTGATTGAAAGGAAAAAAAAAAAGAAAAAAAAAGGGTATTGGGTTCACTGATTAGGTGTCTAGAGGATTGATCAAGTTAATAGTTGGTGTGGAATAGTGTAATGGGTGTAGTGGATGTATGAAAAACAAGTATATGGCATGGGTTATATTCAATGAGTGTTTTTGCTTGTAATGGTGGACCTTGTGAGTGAAACATGGGAGATAGGAGTACTTGGCCATCACTGTTTGAGAATATCATGTTTTTTTTTATGTAGTTTAAGGAATTAAACGGGTACATAAGTCGAGGGTGCAATTTATAAGTGTGAAATTTTGCACAAATATAAACTTTAAAAATCAAGAAACCATATCAAACAGATAAATTTTGAATTGAAATTTTTACAGTAGATTAATTACATATTGAATTGCATACCAGAATTTTCTTATAATTTTTGGAAGTCAAAATCCATATAAATTGATGCATTCAAATATGTCCAGAAAACTAGTACAAAATAGTAACTTCGGAAGTGTTGTTCTCTTTGGGTATACATTCGAAAATTATCAAATTAGCATCATTAGAACCGGCTAAGAGTTTAGTTTCTTATATTTTTGGCCTTGTATTGATTGCTCGTGTATACTAAGAGAACCATTAATTTCTTTAAAGTGCTGCAGAAAGCGACCTATGTAGATATAATTAGTTGTAAATAATTATTTTGATAAGAAAATCAAGTAAAACCAATTGGGTTTGAAACTTCAGATATAGTAGTTGTTATCTGGATGGTTTTGAAATTTTTCGAACAGCATGGAGTGGGTTTTTAATCTGATCTCACAAGTACAATATGAAATAGAAAAACACAAAAGAGTCTAAATCCGGCAAATCTTTTAGAAAATCGATTTTGAATTAAAATGCTAAAAATAGATTGTTTTTCCAGATACAGAGTCAGAACCTAAATATTTTTGAAAAATTTAGGAAACCCATGACTCATGCCAAAGGCCACATGTCCGTTATCATTAAGATTGTCTCGGCTCGGGAACTTAGGTACGAGAGGGGAATGTCATGATTTGAGCACCCACTCGCCCGATCAAAGATCAGCCTCTACTAATCATGATGTGAATCTCATTTACATTATATGCCCTTGTTCTGATTATTAGGCTAATTTTACTATGTGTTACACACACAAATATAGACTAACTTGCAAAAATTGGAACATTTTGATCTCATGTTTGTTTTCTGAAAATTGTTTCGAATATGTACCACTTGAAAAAGTGATCTTACATGAACATTACTCAAATTATTCCAATTCAAGTAATTAGCCTTCATCCATAGGCATTCAAGCAACTATATCAACTAAGCACGTAGCCTCATGGTATCATGTTAGACATGGCAACAATCACACTCATGCAATATGCTAAAGCAATAAGTGCTCACCAAGTACTCCGAGGTGAGCCAAAACAAGCAAAATGATTAGAAAACATGCATGATCCTAGTTAATGCAAAATAACTAATGCAACACATACAAGATGCAAATAATAGGCTCGGCTAATGATATAACATGTGAATCAATTTGATAGCATGCGGTTTAAACACGTATTCAACGAAGTAATAAACGGCAATGCTTTGTTAGAATGATGAATCGAGCCTCGATTCATGCAAGACAATGGATGCAAATCATAGAATATGCTAAATGAAACATGGTGTTCTAAACTACCTATCATAAGCAAATAAATAAAACGGAGAAAGACGTGAGATTGAAAGACATACACATTATTACAAGTTTGGCCCTCGCACAAGAGGGTCCGAATGAATGTCCTAGCTAATTAATTACATAATTATTACAAACCAAATGAAATAAATTAACTACATTAGCTGATTAACTAATTATTACAACAACAAAATTAACTAACTATTCTAGCTAATTAAATAAGTACAACACAGGACTAACTAGCTAGTCTAACTAATTAGTTACAAATCCGCTACTCCAAGCATAACGTACTAATATTACAGCATCATTTTGACGGACCAGGAGAATTAAGGGATGGCTCATGCATGGATGTGGATTTCTACCCGATAATGCTCTCCGTTTTGCTACTGGAATGCCTCTACTGCACAGTTAAAGAATTGCACTATTTTTCTACCTTAGCCTTTGCTCTGCTCTGCTAAAAAAGGACACTGCATGTCTAGAAAAGGTGGCCGGCAACCCAGATGTAGTGGCCTGCCGTCTAGTAAAAGTGGCATGCCGGCCACTAATGTTGATTCTTCCCTGCAGCAACAGAGAACAAACAGAGCACAAACTAGAGTATTCTCCGGGGATGTTTGTCCATCATGTCTCTCCTTATCAGCAAACAGGTCAAAGGAGTGGTAAGTTTGATTTGCAAGCCATCAATCGGCGCAAATTCATTGCGTGATGACTTATGAACTAAGGGATACAATTTCAATAAATGCATAATGAAAGACTCGTAAACCTCCTCCCTATCATGAATTTATCAAGAGAAGTGGTTGGCCTTGGAAACTTAAACAATTTCATCATTAACAAGTATGAAATGACTCAAGTCTCCATGTGTTCAATTAACGCCCAATTGAACACCAAATTATTTTATTATCTTGGTTCATTTTATCCCAATTTTAATTACCTTTCCATTCCTTAATTCATTTAGTCCAAAAATGAAGATTAAGTCCTCTAATGGAAAGAAGTGTCAAACAAAGTGTTTTTTAGGCATGAGAGAGATGTCATGCTGGTGGTAATGAATCTCTGAAGAGATTAAACCATTAAACACAATGACCTCAATCTCAAGCTTAAACAATCCATCGGTTGAAACAACTCTCAAAGAGAATGAAAAATCAAGAAATGAGGGAGGTTGCAGAGATGCTTAGAGGTGAACACAAGAATGGAAAGCAAGAAATAAAGGCTATCAACTCAAATAGGTTGGTGGTTAAGGCCTAAGCCACCAAACCTATGAGGACCATTATACTACAAGCATACTATACAAAGCATGAATGAAGCTAACTCACAAAAACAGTCGTAAAACAGTCTAAAAAGGTGCTGGAATTAAGAGGAAAACAACTATGACAACTAGCTAAAATATTGAGGGATTAAAACTAGCACACAAGCACAAGGAGGGGAGGCTAACCCCTCCACTTTTAGGAATTCAAAACATGATTTTAGCCTCTAAAAAATCTCTGAAAATTAGTTCTAAAAAGCTCAAAAAAAGTTGATGAGAAGGTGGAAAACACAAGGGTAAAGACCTTAGAAGCAAGGTTAAAAGAAGGGATATCAACCCCACTACCTTTAATGGTCTTAATCCACAAGTTTTAGCCCGAAAAGACAAGTTATAAACAACTCAAAAACAACAAGAAAAGACAGAAAACAAATAGTGTAGAGATGGTACAAAAGCACTAGAACGTATACCTCTTGATGAGGAATGATCCTTGGAGTTACAAACCACTAATTTCACACCCTTAAGTGACTCCAGAAATAAAATGCAAGCTCAAATGATCTCAGAAAAGAACTCTCTAGGTTTGGTTTAGAGTATTTAGGCAAAGGTTATGTAAGTTGCAAGAGAGAGAGAGAGAGAGAGAGAGAGAGAGAGAGAGAGAGAGAGAATTGTAGAGAGAGAAATTTTTCCAAAATATTGCTTACCAAAATTTTTCTAACCTCTCCAACAAAAGAGACGGTCATCTATATATAGAAATATATGAGAGACCCTCAAAAATATCCTTACAAACACAGTTAGAATGGTGCATGCATATGTAGGGACAGTTGGCAGAAAATATCTGATTTTTTGCACTAGTTGCTGACATGTCACACTAGTGGGTCTGCAAATCCCTGGATGTTTAGGCCTGAAAAACCACTATTTTGGTCCAAAACATGGCATAAGGTTTGTAGGTTCAACACTGAGGTTTCCCGCTGAGGAAGTCAAGCATTTGACAAGCGTACACATTCATCATTGAGTGATCAATCAGTGACGCCCAAGTCTTAAGGGCCGTCAAAAATGGGGTGTCTACAGTTGCCCCTTTTTGACAGAGCTCGAAGTCAGGACATGATGTGAGTAAATGTCAAAGCCCGAAGACGACTCGTTTTGACAAGGCCGTAAGACTTGGACAAACAATCAAGACGGAAAGAAAATTGGTTGAGCTCGCAAGCTGCCTACATATCTCGTTGCAAGGAATCAAACCAGCATAGTTCAGGGGCAGGATGCAAAATGATACACAATGTAATGCAATAATACAAATGATATGCAGTGCAATGCAATAATATAATCAAACCACAAGCAGTGCTTACCACACAAATACCATAAAGGGATGGAGATACAAATCAAACTACGTTTTATATAGAAAAGAAGTGGGCACAACCAAATGATGCCTAACACAGGCTAAGTGCCTACATCCTCAATACTAGCCTCAGTGCAGCATGGATGCTGACACATAATAGAACCATGTTTCAACGTGAAAGGGGTGCAAACACATGTAAAACTATGTTTTTTGCAGAAAGAGTACAAGTAATTGGGTGGTATGATATAAGTGATGAATAATCTGTTGGGGAAAGATAATGATCCTAAATGCTAAATGCAACAAGACAAAGTACAATGCAATGGATGCAATGGATGAAGTGAATAAAGCGTAAACCGAACCACATTTTACCTAGAAAAGGCATGGACACAAAACAAACCACATCTACCATAGAAAAGGTGTCGACACCCTCAATACTGGCCTCAACACAGCATGGGTACGTACACATGACAGAACCATGTTTCAATAAAGGAAAGGTATGAGCACATGCCAAACTAAGCTTAACATGGAAAGGATGCAGGTAATAAAATGGATAATGCAGTAAATGCATGCAATAACTACTCTATGCAACGTGGTAGAAACACTAGATAATAATAGATATGATGTAGTAGCTAGGAAGTGGTGCCTTAGAAAGTACCTGGCAGGGGCAATTGGCGATGGCTCACCTCGTGCTGTTGGGGATCTTCCACTTCTTTTTCATATACTTTTCTCCCTGGCTATGTTTACAACTTTCGCTATTCTCCAACAAGGTGACAAACTAGATTGGTTTAATATCTAGAATTGAGGAGCATACAAGCTACCTCAACCTATGGGGCTGCCATACAGATTTCAAGCCGAGGATACACTCCTGGGTATTTAAACCAGACTTTAGTTTTGGAAATTATGAACCTTTACGTTTTAGGCCTCAGACATTTGAACAATAGTTTCTACCGTCTCAGTTGATCTCCTAGGAACTCACTACAAACACAGTGAGGTGGCTATACTAGACCGCTTGAAGTCGTTCGGCACAAGAAACACCGAAGGAATTGTGCCTTTAGAGGATTTAAGGTCTCCTAGACTAAGTGAGTGCACAAGACAGTGTGGATGAGGTGTACGAAACAGTGCAAGTGAAGGTGAATGAATGCACAAAACAGTGCTATGCAGGGTGAATGCACAAGACAATGCTATGTAGGTGCACAAGACAGTGCGGTGCAAGGTGAATGCACAAAACAGTGTGATACAAGCTGTACAAGACAATGCAATGCAAGGTACACAAAACAATGCGATACAAGGTGCATAAAACAGTACGACACAAGATGAATGCACAAAATAGTGCGATACAAAGAGAATGCACAAAATAGTGCGATACAAAGCTGCACAAGACAGTGCGATATAGGGTGAATGCACAAAACAATGCGATGCAAGTTGCACTATGAGATGAATGCACAAAACAGTGCTATATGGGTGCACAAAACAGTGCGATACAAGATCGAATGCACAGAATAGTGCGATGTAGGGGTGCACAAAATAATGCGAACTTAAGGTGCACAAAATAGTGCGGTACAAGGGGCAGATGTACGAATGCACAAAACAGTGCGATGCAAGATGCACAAAATAGTGTGATACAAGATGCACAAAATAGTGCGAGATTGGCCAAACTAAGTCTCCGGATTCGGAGCCCCCTTTGGTACATGACACCTTAGGGCCGATTAAAGTCTCCGAATTCGGAGCGCCCTTCGTGGATATCACGATTGGCGAAATAAAGTCTCGGGATTCAGAGCCCCTATGATGCATGACACCTTAGGGCCGAACAAAGTCTCCAGATTCGGAGCCCCCTTTGGTGCTGGACACCTTAGGGCCGATTAAAGTCTCCGAATACAGAGCGCCCTTCGTGGATATCACGATTGGCGATTAAGCCTCCAAATTCTGAGCTTCTTTCGTGGATATTATGATCGACGTAAAGGATTAGACAACTTGATTTGCAAGGAAGATTGACAACTTTCTACAAACATCAGATAAACTAATATTTATTTTCAATAAAGAAATTACACTGTTGGAGAAGTAAGGGCTTGGAGACATTCAGAATAATATGTTTTATTCAATAAATCATAAGTACATGCTTTACAAAAAAAATAAAATAAAATAAAATAATAAAATAAAATAAAAT